>PVJO010011986.1:0-57433 GCA_004026905.1 Hystrix cristata | reverse complement strand
TCTTGGAAACAACCTAAATGCCCAACAACCAACGAATGGCTAAAGAAAATGTGGTTTTTCTACACTATGGAGTACTACACTGCCATAAAAAAGGATAAACTAGAGTCATTCATATATAAATGGATGTTTCTTGAGAACATACTCTTAAGTGAAATAAATCAGACACTCATGAGCACACATCGAATTGTTTCTCTGATATCAGAAACCATAACTGTAAATAAGGACAAAGAGATGTAATAGATATTATATAAAAGGAGGATGGTGTGCAGAGGAGAGGAATACTAGAAAGAAAGAAGAGGAAAAGCAGAAAGGCAACAGGGGAAAGGGAGGGGAAAGGGAAAATATGGAAAATGATGACTGAACCTGCTGTAAATAGGGAGGGAGGGCGCAGAGGGGAGGGGCGGGGGAGAGAGGGGAGAACCGAGATGCATCATGTATAGATACAGAATAATTGTAATAAATGTGACCATTGTATGTAGAATGTACCAATATATGTTCTTGGTTTAAAATAAAATAAAAAAAATGAATAAGTGGTTGATTCCAAGGTGGGACTTGGGTCCCCAGAGAAAGCTCAGGCCTCTGATGACATCGTCAGGGGAGTGAGCACCCACAATCACAGGGCGAGAGCTGAGGCCTGAGTCACCAGGAGTACCTGTAGGTACAAGACTCCCTGCAGGAGTCTCTGGTGACTTTTTTCTCAAGGTCCCTAGTACAAAACAAGACAGGAGGATGGGGCTGATCACAGAAGAGGGAGGCAGAAAAGTGGCAACCTCACAGGTAACATGAGGGACTCGTTCCCCTCTCACCAATCCTCTCCCCCTCTTTCAGAACAGAGAAAGCACTTCCTTGAAATCGTCATTTCAACGCCATCCTCCTGTCTCTAAAACTCCCCTTCTGAACCGGCTTGGTGGTGCACTCCCGTAATCTGAGCACTCTGGGAGGCTGACACAGGAGGATCGCAAGTTCGAGTTCAGCCTAGGCAAGTTGGCAACTTAGCAAGACTCTGACTTAAAATAAAAAATAAGAACAAAGAGTTGCAGATGTAGCTCAGGGCAAAGACCCTGCATTCGATCCCCAGGAGTGCATGAAACTAAAAATAAAAAATAAAAGCCCCTTCCATAAAAGCCCAACTCTCTGACTTACAGAGCACTAACAATTCTCAGAAATTTGAGAAAATTCAGTCACTGGCTTTCCACTCTGTAACTTGCTCAGCCTATATATTAAAATGGTTCTTCAAGCAACCAAGGAACAATTTGTAGCTCCAAAGATTCTGGGATCCCTGTGGCTTTAGCAAAAGAGAGAGGGAGGAAAAAAAACCTAACATTTATTAAAACCTACTGTATGCTGGATATGTTGCTGGACATTTTATTCTCATCTCATTTGATCCTCAAAAATTACTTTTATTCTCACTTGATCAACTACAAAACTCATCCTCAAACTAGTTTAGTTTTCCAGAAATCACCTAGGCAGGCAGAGATGGAACCTGTACGTGAAGACATGAATGTTTGTCTCTGAAGTTCTTCCCATCACACTGTCACACTGCCCATTTTCTCAACAATATGGCTGACACCAAGTATGTCTGAGGACCAGAGAGAGCTGGATGTGAGTAGATGAGCCTACATCAAGGTGACCCTCAGACCAAAGCTCTGAAGACAAATATTTTCAGGGCTGGACCAGCCCATGTAGTGTATGTGGGGAGTCAAGTTCAACATACACAGCAGAACTGTAAAATCCCTCGGCCAGAATCCATCCATCTCTATACTCCTTTCTTTATCCCTGTATCTCCTTCCAAAGGTCACAGAGCGCAGTCTCGCTCTGAATCCAGAAAGGCCTTTCAGGAGCTGCGACCATCATGGCAGCTGTTCACCAAGGACTCCCAGCACCTGGGAGGCTGCAGCTCCCTGCACCCCCTGAAGGTAGGTAGCACCTCATCTCTTTCTTGGGATGAAAGTGAGCATGGGCAAGGACCCACCCTTCCACATGGAGCTTTAGGGTCCAGTGTGTTACATCCTCTTTTTCTTGTGTCAGCACTTGTGGGGGGAACAGGCAGAGCCCCTGTCAACCACTCTAAGACCTCAAAGGGGGCTACCATGGATCAAGGGACCCCAACCAACATGTGATGCGCAGGGGCGTGAGGTGAGATTTACAACTTCGCTGTTTAACTCATTGAGCTTGGTGGGGTGCTGCCTACCACGTCTCCACATCAAACAAGGTTAGCTTTAATTCTTTTAAATTAGAGTGTTTGCATGTTTCACACCTCTTTAACAAATCTCTACCAAAGTGCTTCATGCAAAAGACGGGTTGGTTGTCCTCAAAGATGTCGTTCATCTTAAAATGCCTCCTCCCCAGTCTCTGTCCCAAAGTTGAGCTCTAATTTTCAGTTCTACGTAAGTTCAAATCTCAACCACCTAGCTGTGACTTGGGAAGTAAAGGAAAACACACCTGGATGGGTCTCATGCTTTTTTAATGTGTCAGAATGAGGCAAATAGGCCAACCTTTGGATTAAGAAAATGAGCTTTTAAAAACCTCAACCTTTTCCTACTGATAAAAATCAAACATTGACATGTCCCTGGTGGGCAAGAGCTTCACATCAACAAATCTGGGAGCAGGAACTCATAAAACGGAGTAAGTGAAAGCACAACAAACACAATTAAAAATCCAGCCATGCTCAGAGAGGGATTCCATTTACTATCTTATAAAAAGAGCCTGGTCCTCAGAGGCAAACAAAAGAAAATCAATTTCTTAATTTTTATTGGCAGATGTGGGACAGGGGCCAAGAGAACATGGGCTGTGCCCAAGAGCATGCCCAGGGACAAGTCGCCACCTTTGGTTCTGGGACCGGTTCCTCCAGAGACCAGACAGCCACTAGCCACGTGACCTTTGGGACACACAGAGTCCGGGCAGCCCAAGCAGGCATGCCCTCCCTCCTCGCTTCTCTGCTCCTCTCCCCGAATCATTTCCCAAAAGATAAGCTTCATTCTCTGGCTCGAATTCCCTCCCAGCCTCTTACAGGAACCAAAGGCGTTGTTCATGCCTCATAGCATTCATCACTGGGAGGTATCGCCTTGTGATTGAAAACGATGCTGCTGATCAACCAGCCTGAGAACACTCACTTAAGGGAAGGGAAGGCAGGATGGGTGCTCTGAATACTCGGCTTCCCTCATTGCACTTCATCATCTTGCCAACCCCGGGGGTAGATCCTATCATCTTTTGTCATGCAGTTAAGGAAACTGGCGCTCAAGGTTTTATAATTCACCCAAGGTCACACAGTTAATAAACAGTAGAAAGAGCTATACTTATCTGACTTCAAAATCCTGACTTATCTCACTCACTGCACCCACCCAATCCCCCAGCACCACGTTGCTGGCACTAAGGCAAGTCACAGTGGGTCAGCCCATCTCCTTCCCGTCCCCAACCTTTAGTTCCTTGAGATTCATTTATAAGGGAACAGGCCTCTTTTAGGAAAGAAACTCATGACCTTTCCAGGGAACTTTAGACCCACACACTCTACAGCCCATGCTGTAAATGTCAGGGGCCACAGGAAGTTGACAGGCAGAGGAATGGCCAGTAGAAGGGGACCCCAGGTGGTGGGGAAACACACCCAATCTGGAGGAACCATAGCCAGCCTTCTCCAAGGACTTGGTGTGCAGGTGGCATTTCAGAACAGACCAGGCACCAACAGGAAGCAAGCAATTACCTTCCAATTATATGTATAAGATGTTTGAGGTACAAAACGCTGATATTCTTTGCCCATAGCCCCCACAAAGGTAGCATAGCTCAACTTTCAACATTTATAAATTCAGCTCTAGCCACTGTACTATAGCCAGCCAGCTGTGCTAAAAGAGAAATATTTATTTCCCCTAAATATTTATCTACAGCTTCTAACCTCCCAACTTCTTTGGACATGAAAGAACATCATTTAACTTCTCACTGGAGTAGGTGCTGCCACGTTGAATTATTGATGTCTTCAAGTCCTTTGTCCACCGACTCCTGCCGCTTTTTGCACTAATTAAACTATATTGCAGAGCAAGACCAAGAGAATGAGAGCTAAACTCCTCTGAGCTAAGCCCAAATGCTTCTGATTCTGCCTCATTCACACCACAGGCTCTGTGCAGTCTGAAGTTCTTTTAAAGTGAGGTATGATAAGTTAGAAGAACTAGAGACAGCTGGGGCTGAAGAGAAGCAAACCCTCCTCAGGAGCAATCTGGAGCTGAACAGGGATGGCTGGTACAGAGCGCTTCCCAATTAGGAAGTTGCCACCATGATGCGGGCCTGACACACTGCCAGGGCGTATCTAGGGTATGTCTGGGGGAAAGCACTTCTCAGCATTTTTAAGCACAGGCGGAGTGATGCTATGACATATGACCACCACGTTTCTTTCTCCAGAGTGATGGCCTTAAAAACTCTTGCAACAAATCACGTAATAATAACTAATGTTCACTGAACACAGTGACCACTGGCCCTCTAGCAAGCTTTGTGCACATATGCACACATGTAAATGGAACCACGGATGTCACATAACCCGCCCGGGGTCACGTAGCTAGTGACCTATAGTGTCAGCACTCTAAGTAGAGTTGTAGGACTCCGGAGTCTGTATTCTTACTCTCCCTACCTCAAGGTATGTGATCACGTGGCTGCAATGAAAACACTGGGGCTCAGAGTGGAAACACTTTCCAACTTCAATGCCCTCAATCTAAGGTACTGAACTCAAGCCTGAAAGTCGAAGAGGAGCCATGAAAGCCCAGTGGCGTCCTCCAGGCCATTCTGAGATTGTGAATGCATGCCCAGTTCTGGGCCATTCACGTTCCTCTCACCCTGGGCACAAATCACAGCACGTTAGGTCAAATAAAAAGGTATTGTTCTCTTAATAGAAACTCACTTCGCACTGGACAGGTGTGCAGCCCCTAGGAAATTTAAGTGGTAGTGGTGGTGGGGTGTCAATAAGAATTAAAGATCAAATAGCCATTTAAAACAGAGGAGCCTATGATTTGGTGCATTAAAACCTATGATCTAATAGCAATGGAAACTCTCAGAGATGTAGGCTCTCACATTTGTTTCTATCCAGGGACTCAATCACCACCACGTCCCTAAGAGATACTTGAGATAGAGACTAGCCCATTTCACAGATGAAGAAACTGAGGCTCAGTTGTTAAAGTGAACCACCACTCATTCAGAGGAAAGTTAGCTCTTCAGACTCCCAATTCAATGTTCTTTTGAGCTTACATAAAATTTCCCCTAGAAAAATAAAGACTAGTCATGCATTTCAATACCCCACCAGGGCAATAACACCCAAATTAGTGTTTGGGAGCTAACAGACTCCCCACCAAATGGGTCTTTGTGAAGCTATTTGGAGATGTCATGATTATGAACCACTTGTCTAGGATCAGAAACTTAGGAGGGACTTATAAACATGACAAGACAGCATAATAAACCTAGACACAGGAAAAATGTGTTTCATAAAAGACAGTGCAAGGGAGTCAGCCCTCTGAATAGCCAACAAAGCTATCCCACAAAGCAGAGATGCTCGGCAGCCCTAGACTAGGAACTAGAGTTCTCTGTTGGTGCCACAGAGGTCAAGCCCCCAGACGCACTTCTGCTGAGGGTTGCGCATGCCGGGAGCTAAGCGTCCTCCAACTGCAGGACACAGTCCGCCTGCGCACAGGCGATGTAGCTCTGCGTGTACTTCCTGGCCACTCCGTGGCCACCTGGCTGCGGCGCACTGGGCCAGGGGCTGGATTTGTCCACAGTGGTCAGCGTGTCTCCCAGACCCAGCCACCTGTCGAATCATGCCGCCTCCAGCCAAGACAGTTCGTCCAGGTCTCAGGGCCTGTACCAGAGGCCGTCACCCTTTGTCCATGGCAAGCACGTCTCTGCAGACAGTCACGGAGCAGTCCTGTGAAGCTTTACTTCTGAAAGTTACGCTATTAGGCCATAGAATAATTTTCATCGGAAGCTGCATTTTAAGGAAACTGAAGAAATCATACCTCCGTGTGAACGTGTCCTGTTGTTGGATCGTCTTGGGATCAGCCCAGGCCCCCTCCTTGCTCATACCAGTTCGGGCTCCTCAGCTGGCTGTGGAAGACCCTAGATCATAAATAGCTAAAGGGCAAGGGCTCTACCCCGCACGTCTCTGGATTGCTTTGAGCCCCTAGTTAGATGCCTTTACCAGAGCAAGAAACGGGAACACACACACTGTCCATGTGCTACCCCAGACATCAGCGAGTGCTGCTGCCAGGAATGCATTTGTTTCCTAGGGCTGCTGTTAACAGAACACCACAAGTGGGTGGCTTAAAACAACAGCAACGTGCTTTCACACAGCCGGGGAGGCTGGAAGTCTGAGATGCGGGTGTCAGCAGGGCGGCACTCACACTGGGGCTCTGGAGAGATTCCCTGTTTGCCTCCTCCTGACTCCCGTCAGTGGCTGGCAACTCCTGGCGTTCCCAGGCTTGCCGGTGCTTCGCTCCAGCCTCTGCCTCACACGGCACTCTCCCCTCTGTGTGTCTGTCCCTACATCTCTTTCTGTAAGGCTCCAGGCAAATCAGATGAAGGCCTAGCCTGTACCAGGCTCACCTTCTTTTGTATCTTAATTCCATCTGCAAAGACTATGTCCAAAGAAGGTCATATTCACAGGTACCAGGGGTTAAGATTTCATTTTATCATTTTGCAGGACATTAGCCAACCTGCATCACGACATCGTCCATCTGTCTGACCCTCAGCCTCCAGGTACAAGCAGTGGCAAGCACAGAGTGTGAAACAGCTTTTTAAGGATGAAGAGAGAGAGGAGGAAACTCGGGCTCTGGGATAATTTGGAAATTTACTCTATGGGTGATTAACTCCCAGGGACAAGTTCTCAGGGACTGTAGCAATATTTCCCTTCAGAATCCTCAAAGATGGTCTCAATGAAATGGTCCATGATTCCCATCCCACCTTCCAGATTCACCTGCCAGCTCCGTGCTCACTAAAGACTGTGGCATGTGCTGGGCCCTGAGCTAGGGACTACAGAGAAGGAAGAAGACCCAAGCCCAGCCCTGAAGAGGCTCACAGAGCTACAGGCAGAACACACAAATGAAGCAGCTGAGCTGGCCCCCATGCTGAGGACCGTGTCACCTGGGGCAACAAGCCAGCTCCTGAGGGACACTCAGCCAGGGGAGAAGAAAGAGGAAAAAGATTCCAGCACAGCAAACACTCCAGCCTTGAGCCCTATCTGCCCACAACTTAGTCTCTGCAAAACAGGAATCACCCCAAAAGCTTTGCCTCGCCTTCTACCCCCAGATCCTATCTCCACTTCCTCAGTGGTCGTCACCTTCCAGGCACCTTGAATCCCCTGGCCACTGCATCTTCTCCTCACACACCTGGACAGCAGCTGGGCCAGGGCCTCAGCAGCCCCTATTAATCTCTTGGCTCACTCATCCCTTTCCCAGACATGCTGTAAAAATGATATAAGCATTTTATTCAACCAGCACTGCAGCAGGAACGGAGAGGGGACAGAGAGTCGATTGATTTCTAGCACGTGAAGGTACAGATATAACACCAAAATCAATCGAAATAGCACCGTATCAGCTTTGTGATCTCATCCCTCATATGCCACACTTTATATACTGAAGTACCCGCTTCTGTTTACACAGCTACCCCGGCCTCTGCATGCTCCAATGGCCAGACCAACACCCCCACTGCCACATTAACTAGGGAGTCTTTTCAGCCACACAGAGCAAGGTAATGGTGCCACATCTGTGTCCACCACCAGACCCTCCTTAACACACTGGAAACTGTGTGTGTGTGTGTGTGTGTGTGTGTGTGCGCGCGCACGTGTGCTCACACATATATGTGTCTGAACGAGAATGTATATGGACTCACACATGAACTAACACCAACCAGCGGAGTGCATGAAACTGCACATTAGTGAACCCTATACAGAGGCACTGCAGTGCTACAACCATCGATCAGATAACCAAAATGGCTGTTAAGTGACTAATGGGTAGGTCTGCTATACTATGTGGATACACTGGACAAAGGACTCACGTCTCGGGCAGGATGGAATGGGTGCACGTGTGTGAGATTTCATCACGTTACTCTGAATGAACAACATGAAATTAAAAACCTACGAATTGTTTATTTCAGGAATTTTCCATTTAGTATTTTCATAACACAGTTGAAACCACAGAAAGTGAAAGCACAGACAAAGGTGGGGCCCTACTGTACCTCAAAAAGGGGTAGTGAGGTAGATGGGGATGGAGGGAGATTCTGTCATAATGAGTTAGCCAAAGGAAAACATCCAAATATCTAATCTGAAAATGCATGTTCTTCAATCTTGTGACTTCTTGCAATCACTTTTATGGTGATATTCTTGCACGGATTTCCTGATCAGGTAATGTAATTAAACCAGCCGACCCATAAAAATCTCTCATCCTGATTTGGATCTAGAATGCATTTGACCCTGCAACATAATTTGCCCAGGTCAGTTCTTATTTATACTTGTTGTTTCAGCCTAATTATTAATAGTGCTTTGTTTTGAATTGATAAATGATAGAGTCGCTCTAATAAAAAGTATCTTAGGCCTCCTGTGTGTGGGAGCTGAGAGGGTAGAGAAAAGAGAAATCATGGGTAGACCCAACTGCTACTCTGGACTCCAAACACTCAGGGGCGCTATCACAAGTAACCACTCTGGCCAACATGCACCTATCCAAACCTAAAGCTCCTTTGAAGAAGTCTATGGAAGGGCTGGGCAAGCCTCTTGAGAATACCCACAGAGGACACTGTGCTCTTCGAGCGATCAATAAATATCACTTGATGACGATGATGCAGCCATTGATTTTCCATTCCCTCTTCTCCTTCTGTTCCCTTCTCCCTCCCCCTTCCTCAGGGTACAGGTCAATCAATCTTAGGCCATCCTGATCTACTTGGAAAGCTTAACTACCACGAAGCTAAACCACTCGTCCTCTGGCTCCAATCTCTTAGAGAAATTAGTGCCAATGAAAGTGTCAGTATCAATTTCATAATGTTATTGGATGAAGGCAAGGCTGGGCCAAGTCCCATATTCCTGACAGGCTATCAAAGTGATGAGGATTATGGGTAAGGAGACAGACAGCTCTGACAGGAGAGGCAATGACTAAGATCAATTAGACTGACAAGACTATCTTCGAGCTACATTACTTAATGCTGACACGGGTATGTTCCCTACAGAGATTTGGGATACAGGATATAGGGTTTGCCTGGTATTTCCAGGGGTGGCTGGAGAGCCTGGAGGCTCAAAGAGCAGCCCCTGGCCTACACCTGTCCTGAGAGGATCTGAACAAAGAGTTCCATAAAACCGAAGGCCTTTTGCTCTCCTGATGAGAAGACTGAACAATCTCGCCCTCCCTTTTCCTTTTCCTTCTTCAAGCCTTCTAAAGAAAATGTCAAGATAAAATGTAGACTACGTATTTAAATTTAATTCCTTTGCAGAGTCAAGGGAAGGCATAGGATTATTAAAATGGAAATCAAGATCCTATAAAAGTCAAACCATCCTAGCAGGAAAAGAGATTTATGATGGCAAGCAAGAGCAACAGATGGGTACCACGAGGGTCCTGAGTTCTAACCCAAGTTCTTATCCCAGCACCACTGTGAATGCAAGTGTGTGCGGTCAGGAACCAATCACAGTATTTCTCTGGGGCTTCAAGTGCTTCATGTAAGGTCAAGTGTAACCTCCTGCTACCCCAGAACACTGTGAGGAATCAAAATGCCATAAGCATCAAGGACAAAAGAAAGATTGGAGGGGGATGCTTTTTAAGACCTGGCAAGGTGTGCAGAAACTTTTTTTTCTTTACTGATAGAAGATGCACAGAAGCAGCCACGGAACTGAGGGTGCAATATGTGGTGAGGCTAGAGGGAGAGAAAAGCAAATCTTGTCTTCTGCTCAGATGTACTGCATGCAAGAGTTATGGTAGCTATGCTTAAACTACTTCTTAGCTTTCCTGGTTTTGTGGACTTAGGAGGCAGTTGTTTGTTGGGTTTTTTGTTTTCCTTCAGCAATACTTGAGGGTGAACCCAGGGCCTTCACACTGTGCTACAGCCCTACCCTTTTTTTATTTTTTATTTTGAGAGATGGTCTTGCTCAGTCACTAATTTGCCCAGGCTGGACCCGAACTTGCTCTCCTCCTGCCTCAGCCTCCCAAAGTGCTGCAATTACAGGCATGGGCCTGCGTCTGGTTTATTTTAAATCCTCTAGTTTAAGAGTTTATTTCCTCTAGTTCTCATGAGTTTATGTTCCCAGGGGAGCAGGCATAATTTTGAACTGGTGAGGTTACAGCCATTGTAGCAGGTTTGCTTTATTATATTTTAATTACTTAATATTGTTTGTCGGTGTTCTATTAAAACCCCTATCGTGTTTTGTAATGGAAGTTAAAACCCATGCCATGTTAAAGTGTCCACTTCAGAATACGTGAGTGCGTTTATGGGATTAGCTAACTCCAGTATTAATTAGTTGATCTTGACATTGACCTAAGCAGTTAAGCTAAGCACAATGATATATGGAAAAGATCAGTATACAGCGAGCCTTAGCTGGATAATGTCAACCTTGACCAAGAGGCTGTTGTCAATAGTATCTGGAGCTGCTGACTTCCCAAACACACTCAGAACATTGGCCTAATACGCAAATGTGTAAATCAGAGGACTCCTCCCAAGGTGCCTTCAAGTAGCACTGTAGTGCAGCGATGATTAACCAATTGAAAGAGAGATTGGAGGCAGAGAAAAAGTATTAGAAGTTGTCACTAATCAAAGATGGTTCAGAATTAGTGATTAAGCATCTCAGGAGAAAGTTATTGGAAAGCATTAGACAGTAAACTAGTCTTGTTAGGCACACATGAGGTATTGTTCTGGTGCTCATGGATGCAAATGCGATATACTTCACACATGAAAATTTGGAAATATCTACTGGGAAACCTTAAATGGGTTATCAATTATTTTCACATAATAGTATCTTTGTTGAAGTCAGGAGGCTTTCATTTGATCAACAATTTCTCCCCAGAATTTATGAACTCCAGCTAATCACTACAAATATAACCCAGAAAACTTCTAAAGAGAAGTAAAGAAAGAATGAAGGTAATATTGGGGATTTTGTTCCCTGCCTTCCCTTTTCTTCATATGAATTCAAAGACATGTGTGCCCCAGGCCATACTGGAAAAAAGACTTTCACAGGCGGGAGGAACTTGTGGGTGTCCAATAAGATGTATCTCAAAGTCATCACTCTGCAGTCCTTAAGCTAAGAAGTGACATTTATTTTTAAAGTGGTTGACTTTTAATGGGCCTAGGTATCATCTATGTCTTGGCCGAGTTCATAGACTCTATATGTGGAAAGTCTGCCACTTCAGATATTAGACATATATCTTTTCAGAGTTTTGCTGGGTAGTATGCATCTACACACACGCACACAAACCACAAGTTATTTATGGAAATTCCTCTGTACTCCAGGCACTTCACTATGCTATCTTGTATTTTCTCACTTTACATAGCTACTGTTTGTTTAGTAAGTATCATGACCAGGAATTGCCCCAAGCAGTTTATAAACATTTCTCCTTTAACACTCACGACCTTGCAATGGCCATTTCCATTTTATACACAGAGAAAAAGAGGCTCAGAATTTCATTAACCTTCCCACCATCCCTCAGCTAATAAGTGGTGAAGCTAGCATTTCACTCAGGACTATTTCATCTCCATGCCTGTACTCATCCTGTAATATGCTGTCTGCTACAAACGATAATTTCAAGAAAAATGATTTTAAGAAAAATGAAGGGGAACATATTTGATATTTTCCTTGGGTCTGTTGCAGGATTTTCATCAAATTCACTCTGATTTTATTTAGATACCTCCTGCTTCATAAACATGCACAATTTTGGCTTGAAGCCCAAGATCATAAAATTATCTCACCAGTCACATCTCCTGCTACTTATTGAGGGGAAGTATATGCTTGCTATTCCCCAAATACATGGTCCATCCGTCCATCTCTGGCCCAGCTGGGCCCCAGGCCAAGACATTCACCCTAATGCCAAAAGCCACCTGTCACACCACACAATTCCCAGGGACCCGCTCAGTATCTTCAGCCTCCTCTCCTTCCTCCTACCCCGTCCGCCCATCCAGTTACTTCCTTCTCTAATTTTCCCAGCATTTCTGAAGACCAAAGTTTCCTTGTGACGTCTCCTGTCTCTTTCTATTGCTTCTCATTCTCTGCTGCCCAAGAACAAGGCCTAAAAGGGAAGGAGCTTGTTCTGACTCTGTCTATTCTGCTTGACTGAGAAAAGGCCGTGGTGCTCATCAGGATGAGGGGAATGTCTAAGTCACGGGCAAACCTCCACAGTCCTGCTAACGACAACCATCTTGGTCACGGCACTTAACCTCTTTGGGCACTCCTTTTGTCATCATCAGTAAAGTTAATAATAGTTAACTGCTTTATCGGGCTCTGGTTAGAGTTAAATAAAATATTTATGGAAAGTATTTCCCACAGTATAAGTGCTCAGTACATATTAACTAATAATAATTCTAATAAAATCAACAAGACTAGTAGTGAGCTAACTGAAGAGTTTTCTGTCAGTGCTTTTAACCCTCACACAAATTACTGGTTTAAGACACGGTTTCTTATTTCCATAAGGCCACCTGTATTTCCAGAGTGGATAATGCTTCCCAGCTCCACTGAAGGAAGGAGATCTTGGTAACTCCAATATGAAATGAATTTTCCTTGGCTTCCATGGACTTTAGCTGGATCTTCACCTACCCAGGCATTCAGTAGGGACTCAAGGACTCAATAAATGGTAAAGGACACCACTGACTATGCTGGATGGACATGGGTCCTTCATTTCCATATATAAAAGGGAAATGCAGAATAAGCTATGACACAAGTGTTTCATCCAAAATGGCTCCAAGAACAGACGGGAAGAACACAGCACTTGGCACAGGACCCCTCACTCCTGGTAGGTTCTAAAGATGGCTGGGAAGGCACCAGTGAGGGTGCCGCCTCTACAGCTTTTAGTAACACAGTCAAACCAGGACGCTTAGCACACAGGGTGAGGTAACTCGCCTGAACACGCTCAGGCAGAGAGTAGAAAGATCAGTTAGAACTCACGTCTTAAAGCTCAGTTCTCTATTCTCCAGCAAGCACACTACAGCCATAACTCAGGGGGCATCTATAAAGAGGCACCCAGACTTCTGCTGTCAGAGCTGCCAGCGGGCTGCCACACCCCCGGTGCGTCTCCCCTACACACCATGCTTTGTGTGATCCTCTAAGGTAAAATGTGATTAATGCTGATTGTAATCACTAAGAATTAATAGATTTATTATAATAGTGTGCTAAAAATGGCTTATGCTAATAAATCAATGAGGAATAAGATGAGAAAGTGAAAAATCTTGGGTAATATGTGCAGAACTTTGCCAGGAGATGTGACAGGCCAAGAAGTCACAGCAACGAAAACACTCATCGAATAGGCTGTCAGATTCCAGGTATTTTAGGAATGAGGAGCTGAAAATTAAAAGACATTTTGGGCCCAAGGGGTAACTATCAGCTGATAAGTATGGAAACCCTACTAGCTGTGTAACTTTAAATATGTTCCTTAACTTTTCTGAGCCTGCGTTTCTTTATCTGTGAAACTGGGATAATAAGCCTGCCTGCTGTAACTGTCCAGTCAGTGAGTTCTACAAAGAGTTATTAAGCACCTACTGTGTGCAGGCACTGTTTGAGGGACTAGGAAAGTAAGAGGAAGAAAACAAGCCCCTGCGGCCAAACAACCTCACTGGAAGAAAGACAGCCTCTTTAATAAACGGTGCTAGAAAAACTGGCTCTCCACACGTCGCAGGTTAAAACTAGACCCGTATCTTTCCCCATGCACTAAGCTAAAATCAAAGTGGATCAAAGATCTAAATATTAAAACAGAAACACTAAATCTACTGGAAGATAGAATAGGTAGAACTCTTGAAGACATGGGTGTAGGCAGGGACTTTACGAACAAATTCCCAGTTGCCCAGGAAATATCACAAAGAATCAAAAACTGGGACCTGATCTTACTAAAAAGCTTTTGTACACCAAAAGAAACTACCAACAGAGCAAAGAGACAACCTACAGAGTGGGAAAAAATTTTTGCCAGCTATTCCTCTGACAAAGGACTGACATCTCGGATATATAAAGAACTCAAAAAAATCAGACCCCCCCAAATTTAAAGACCCAATCCAAAAGTGGGCAGCAGAAATGAATAGACACTTCTTAGATGAAGAAGTAGAAACAGCAGATAGACATATGAAAAAATGTTCAACATCACTGGTCATTTGAGAGATGCAAATTAAAACAGCCCTGAGATTCCACCTCACTCCACAAAGAATGGCTATTATCAACAAATCAGCCAATAACAAATGCTGGAGGGGCTGTGGAGAAAAAGGAACCCTTCTCCACTGTTGGTGGGAATGTAGACTGGTGCAGCCACTATGGAATTCAGTGTGGAGATTTCTCAGGGAACTAGGACTAGAGATTCCATTTGACCCAGCTATTCCCCTTCTTGGCATCTTCCCAAAAGAATTAAAAGCATCACACTGCAGCGATGTATGTACACTCATGTTTATAGCAGCACAGTTTGTGATAGCTAAATCTTGGAAACAGCCCAAATGCTCATCAACAACAGAATGATTAAAGAAAATGTGGTTCTTTTATACAATGGAGTACTACTCTGCCATAAAGAATGATAAGTTTGAGATATTCCTAGGTAAATGGATGCATCTTGAGACCATACTCTTAAGTGAAATAAATCGGACACACATGTTTAAATACCGCATTGTTTCTCTGGTGTAAAATAAAGACTAAATGTAATATATTGGGAAAGGGAAGAAAATGTCCAAATGGGAAAGGGAACAAGGGAGGGGGAACAGAACAGAGGACAAGAGAAATAAGAAATGGAAGGAAAAAATAGAAACAAAGCTTTTGTAGATAGGGAGGGAGGAGGGGGTGAGGGAAGGAGAATGGGAAAAAAAGAAGCAAGATATGTCATGCACAGGTACAAACCCCCTATGATGAATGTTATCACTATGTACATCTAAAAAGTACCATTAAAATAAAATTTAAAAAGAAAGAAAACAGAGCCCCTGATTGTTAAGTTAACATCCCAAGGTGAGAAAATAGATTATGGATAAGTAAACCAAGTAGCCCATGTCAGGTAACAGTAACATACAGGGACAGGTAACACCATGAGGGGGACAAGGGACAGAAGTGACGTGGTGCTAATTTTGTATGGGGTGCTTACAGGGTCACAGAAGCTAATAGGCTCACAGGGCCTGGCCCACAGTCCACACGTGGACGCTCCAATTGATAGACTAGGCAAGAGTTCCCCTTTGTTTCACTCAGTAGAAGTGCTCAACAACTGGGGGTTTAAGCAGGTGCCCAGGACTGAGAGCCACACCTTGGAAAGAGTACTGGTGACAGGTAAGCTGGAAAGGCAACTTAATAGGCTCGGGAGCCACCCAGGGGACTTGTAAAGTGTACTTCTGGGTAGGCATATCTGGGTGAGTCAGAGAAGCAGGTATGACCTTGAGGTCTTTACCTGGTCGTTGGGCCCATTCTCTCTGCACTGTACACCTGATTGTTTCCCAGCCTCCATGAACTGAACATTTAGCTCCCGCATGCTCTTCTGCCATCACCTTCCTTCCTTGGAGCCAGCTGACTGTGGACGGAAACTGTAAGCCAAACAAACCAACCCTCCTTTAGGTTGTGGGTATCAGGTATTTGGTCTCAGCAATGGAAAAGCTGACTACTACAGAACTTCTCGGGCACAGTCCTTGAATTCTGTAACCCAACGTGTCTACAATTCACCCCAGATCTGATAAGAATAAGTTCACTGTGGATCTGACCACCAATATTAATAAAGCCATCAGGTACACTGGTTAGGGATAAAGGCTATGGTACGAGGCTCTGTACATCCAAACCCCAGCTTTTTGTGACTTCAAATGGGCAATTTATTTGTTCTCTCTGTGCCTCATTTTTCTGTCTGAATAAAGGGGGAAATCACACCTGATAAGATTCTAAGAAGCTGAAATGAAGGTTTAAATGAAGAAATGCTCTGTACAGCACTTAGCACTGTGGCTGGCACACAGTAGGAGCTAACTAAGTATTAACTATCAGTAGGGTTACTAATTCCGGATATGTATATGAATACCTTCTCAAGATGAAATACTGTGATTCATGGAACTGAGAAGAATCGCAATTTCACGTCCTTTGGCAGTTTGCCACAGGTACTCTTCCCTGAGACCAGGCTCTGCAGAAGGCACTGATGGTTTAATCTGACACTGCAGGAAGCTGATGGGAGAAAGCTTTGCTCCCTTCTGTGCCAAGGCAGATGGAATGCACCGTGCTGCAAGTGGGCAGGGAAAGAGGCTGATAATTCACAAGCTCAGTCCTGGCCAGCCCCACCTCTGTGACTGATGGAGGTCCAGTCCCAGTGCAGCACAGCCTGAGGTCCTTCTGGGCACAAAGAAATGGGAATAATAAAGCCTTCCTCATTTGTCTGTACTGCCAGTTAGGCAGTCAGTCAATCCAAAAAAATATATTGAATGCCCATTGTGAGCAAAGTATTAAACAATAACATTAATAGCTACCATTTGTTGAGAACTTAATATAAGCTAGACACAGAGACCTATTTATCTCCTGACCCAGGTTCCAGTCACTTCCTCTATGAATTCACTCTGCTCTGAGTTCCTGCTGCTTCCCCCTACCCACTGCGCAGCTGGAAGAGATGCCTACTCCGTTGGCATCTGAGGACATGTGCCAGCATGCCCACAGCCCACTGTGTCCTGCAGCTGGTTTGGGGGTCTCAGGCGCCCTACCATTGTTGGCTCCTTGAGCGCAGGGACACATTAGAATCATGTCACGCAAAATAAGACATGTTGAAGGCACCCAATACCATTAGAATGAATGGAAGGAATCAATAAACTCGCACAGCACCTCCTATTTCCATTCTGGAGTTTCTGCAAAGCCTGAGTAGCTGACATTACCGTGGCAACCCCAGGGATACAGGCCAGAATGCTCCTGTAGCTCAATTGCCTCCTGTGTCAATAGGCTACATAGAACTCCTCCCACCTTCTGAAAATATTGATAATAATAATAGCAAAAACATTTAGTCAGCACTTACTGCATTTCAGGCACTGTGTTCTTTGCAGGTATTTTTTCCACCTGATTCTCACAATTCTACAAAGTAGGTTCATTAGTATCACAATTCTGTACGTGGGGAAACTCAGGCTCACAGGGATGTAGTCTCTTGCCCAACAACAAGCAGGTAAAATGAGCAGAGCTGTTCCTTCAGTCACTCTGTGTCTCACCTCAGAGCCCACACACTTCCCCGTGCTTTACAAAGCCACAAGTAGGTGGAGGCTCGGGGGAGGTGGTTTGTCTGAGAAGGCAGTGCAGCGAGGGAGCTGAGATTTGGGCTCTGAATGCAAATCCCAAGCCCCAGGGAGGAGACTCAGGGACTTGGCCTTCTACAGAGGAATCAAAGCTCTTCGCCAGCAATCCCTTCAGCCCTCCCTCCCTCTCTATAGGAAAGAGATTAAAGGATATCTGTGCCACTTACAAAATTAAAGGGGGAGGAGTAGACAGTGGGGAACATGTGGCACCTCAGTGACCGTACCCAACCAATGTCACCGGCGAATTAGTAGCAGCTCTAGAAGAAAAAGCATTCATAATCTTTGAACTGGGCTCATGCTCAAATCCTAAAAATGCAATTTTATAAGACCACATAACCTGCTTCCTGGAAATATGAAGTACATTAGTCCCATGGCCCTTGAAAACATCATCATCATCTTCTTCGTCACAGTATCTCCTCCCATTTGCACGGTGCTTAATGATGCTGCGCACTTGCACACTTTCACATGGTCTTGTTCATTTGCTTCCCTCTCCCAGTTACCCTCTGACACAACCAAGGCAGGTAACACACTGCCCTTCTAAGCAGTGGTCAGGCTAAGGCCCAGTGAATTCACTGCCCGAGACTGCTCGACCAACCAGTCAATATGAGAACTCGGGATTCTGATTTAACAGTCCAGTGCTGAGCTATCGCCCTGTTCTGACTCCTTCCAGTAAATTACTCAAGAGGGCAGTGACCCAGCTGAGCAGGCAGCCCCAGGGCTCATTAAACCCAGTGTCAACATTTTCCCTCCTTGGGGCTGGAACAGACTATAGCATTCAGGTCACCTTGATAAGAAAAGGTATATCAGACTGAAAGGGACTCACGTCTTATCTCTCCCATCATCACTAAGATGAGCCAACCAAAGTGCAAGAAGCCTGCAATTGACAAAGAAGAGTGCCCCGGTGGCAGAATGACCATGACAGCACCGAATGTAGGTTAAGGCATGACTGGTAGTCATGTTGGAGAAAAAGAAAGCAGTAAAGAGAAAAAAGAAGTGTGGGGTTCCCTGCCTTCCACTGGTGCATGTTTCCTAGAGCTTGAAACTGAACCAATCCATTAAGACAATACAGTATATGCATTATTAATGTGGAACCTCGATCACATAGTAGAGAGTTAAAGAAATACGTGTATGAAGTGGAAATAGAGCAAATTTATGTCTTTTTATAGCCAATGATTCATACAGAGTGATGGGTTTTAAATATTAATAGTAAGTAAATTTTTAAGGCATAAGGTTTGAGATGAAGGGAGATGATAAAGTTTCTCTATTTTTCTGTTCATGGTCCAAATTTTGAAAATTAAATACAGCAAATATTCTACCTATAACTGGCAGTACTTATATAAGTTTATTATCTGCCTAGAGCCCTTCATTCCACTTGGGAACCAATATAATATACTACTTCGACTTGACACTGAGATCATAATTTGGAAATGGGAAGAAACTTGTTTCAAGAACTGAAATAATCTACAAATTTCAAAGATGACAAAGAGACAGAATGTTCGCAGAAATGGGCTACTCGCTCACTCCCTCCTTCCGCAAGCCTTGCTGTGCTTCCACAAGGCATGTAAATCTCTAAAGCGGGAGAGTCTGTAGGAAAACCCTTCCGTCACCCCCTAGAATCTTCCCATCACGGTGACCTTAGAGAGGATAGAGCCTTCCCTGTTGATGATCACCCTCACCTGAGCTACAGTCTCTCTACATATGGTTTCAGGAGCAGAAAGAAACATGTACTGACCAAGGGCATTGTGGTTGGAGTGTTTGGGCCAGTCCTAGACATGAGGGACAGGAAGCTTTTTGTGACCTTCAGGGACAAGTGACAGCATTCCTGGCTTGCTGTGAAGTAGCACTTCAAGAGAACATCTGAGGAGGCAGACTGGTCCCTCCAGGTGCTGTGCCCTATCCCAGGGGGCTGGGAGCTGCTGACTCCCTACCGCCACCTCCCAGCTGGCTGAAGCTATGCCTGCTCAGACTGTGGCTCTGCTGGTCTGCAGCCCTCTCCCAGGCCCACCCAACGGACTTCCTCTGCCTCCCTGGGGCAGGAGCATGGGCCTCTCCTGTCTTGTTTGTCCTCTGTTGCTGGCGCTTGGCTGGGAGAAGCCTGCTGCTGACACAGGCTGGTGTACCAGGGACACAGGGAAAGAGAGGGCCAGGAACTGCAACCTGGCAGATGCTCAGACCCCAGGAGCCACAGAGTGGTGACGTCGCTCTCCCTGGGTGCAGTGTCACAGGCCGCCTGCCCAGCAAGTGCAGGGGAGAGCAGATGGCACGAGGTGCAGCCTGTGGCCTTGGACTTTGACAGCATCAGGAACGAGCTTGCAGACACTCAGGTTACTCTGGCCAGAGAGGACAGTGTAAGCACAAAGACTCTGGCAGCAGACAGTCCTTGGGTTCAAGTCTTAGTTTCTCTCTGTAGAGTGGATTTGGGGAGGTTACTTAGCTTTTCTCTGTTTCTTCACCTGTCAAATGGCCACAGATCTGTAGGACTGTTGTGTAGGCTAAATTAATAATATGCGAAAAGTGGTTGTACATATAAGGGTATTATCATTAGTGGGACTGAACATTTTTCTCCTGGGATCAAAGGTCAGTGAAAGTCTCGGGTGAGACAGTGGAAATCTCAGGTCTGCCTTTGGGAAGACCCCTAGCATTTGCCACTGTCCTGCTTCTTGGCCCAAAATGCTGGCTCAAAGCCATGCTAGCATCATGACGCTCCCCTAGGCTCCAGTGCCCATTCCTGAGAACAGAGCTCTCTGGCTTACCTGGCAGGTGTCTGGCATATGCGTACACAGCCATCTCTGCCTCTGGAGTCCTCCTCCTGGCCTTACCCAAAGCCATGTGCCTAGAAATGTCTGAGGCAAGATGAGGTTCAAGACAGTAAGTCAAGAGCCATGCATCAGATTCCAGAAACCCCCTTAGCACTTCACATGGGATGAAGAGGATGGTTGCATGGGAGGGGCCAGTTGCCAGGGAAGCATCCCTTCCATTCTCCTCTGAGCCAGCACAGAGAAATGTGGGAGCCTGGCTCCCTCCCCAGGACTGAGATATTCATCATGAGCAGCAAGCTAATTACTGTGCTACAAGAGATTCTGCAGCCACAGAAGGGGTTTGGTCCCTTGATTTCACACAAGCTCAGCCCTCCGCGTGGGTCCTTTCACAGCTCTCCTGGAAAAGAGAAAATATTCCAGCAGCAACAGGTCAGGGGTTCTGGCAGAGTGGTGAACAGCAGAGAAATAACTTCTCCAAAATTTGCTGTCCAGACGCTAGAATATAGCAATGTGAGGAAGAGAGGGAGGGAAGTGGGTTCCCGGGACCCAGCAGGGATCTGAAGTGAGAAGTGAAGACCCGGGGAAAGCAAAAAGAGAGACCTTGGTGCAGAAGAAAGAGGTGGTGGATGGCACTTTCTCCCAGAGCCCCGGCTCGCAGTGAGTACTGGTGACCGCAGAGGCCTCCACAGAAAGACACACCAGTGGAACAAAGCAGTGAACACAGCAGACTGCAGAGGCTGGTGAGTTATTTGGGTTCAGACATCCCCTAGGAGAGGGCAATCACCTGGTCACCATCTTGGAATGGAGCCTGCTGAGCTGAGATCTCAGAAGTTGTTGGTGGCTCTCTGGCCCAGGCAAGGCAGAGCTGAGTTCAAGCTCAAGTTGGCAGGAGAGCAAGGAGCCAAGTCCAGGCCGGTGGGAGACACATGGTTTGTCTCTAGCTGAACAAATCGGATTCTATCCTCACAACCAGAGACCAGGCTGAACTTCAGTGGAGCTGTTGGTGAAGACCAACTGTTGACCAAACTGGGAATACCCACTACCCCACCATAAATCTACTGCTGGGATTAATCAGCACACACCTGGGCCTGCCTAGTCTGTCTACCAGTGACAGCAGAGACACGCTTGGAAGCAGATCTTTTTTTTTATTCTGTTGTTGTTGCTAGTTTTTCTTTTTTCCTTTTTCCTTTCTTTTTGTCCTTGTTTTTTTTTCCTTAATTTTAAATGAATGTGAAATTTGTTTCTAGTTTTTTGTTTTGTTTTGTCCTTGTTTCTATCTCTTCCTTCTCTCTTTCACTTCTTTCTTCTTTACTCGTTTCTCAAACTTTCCATAATCCTCCAGTCTTACTCTTCATCTCTTCCTCTTCTTCTATATCTCCATTTTCTCCTCCTAATCCCTTTTGAGTTTTCTCCCCTGAGGTTAAAACAACCATATTGAGGGCACACTTACTGTATACAAGTTTCTGGTTTATTTTATGTATTGTTATATAACCACAAATCTAGTTCATATGGTTAAAGGTGGCAAATTAATAGTTACCACAGTTTGTCATTTTCTAGACTGTGTTTGATGCTATTGTGGTTACTGATTGTACTACTTTAGCCAAGGTGACAGAATTATTCTAATCAGATGTTTTTCCATGTATGCCAAGACCAAGATTGTCTGGGGGTCATAAAAATACTACAGGCCAGGGCCAAAGAACCAAGGGTGAGCCAAGCAACTTCTCAGCCCCAACAAATTGAAGAGATAGGATCTTGCAACAGACTCAAAACCCCAAAACCAGTTATGCCTGGAAGACATCTCTGAAGAAGTAGTCATTTCCAAAAGGTTCTCAATACTAGCAATAAAGCAACTCACAAGTATCAACCTAGGAATTAAAATTTTAAAAAATAGAAAACGAGAAGATATGTAAGCAAGATGCAACCCTAGACTTCCACCTCGCCAAAGACAACGCCAGGGGGTAACAAGGTGGAACAATGTGAAAGCCACCCACCCGGACCCTTGGAAGGGATAACAGTGGAAGTAACAAAGCAGATGAATGAGGCTCTAGAAAAAAATCAAAACAGAAATAACTTATCACATAACTACAGAGATGGTGACCAGAATGAAAGCAACAGGTCAGGGCCAGCAGAGGGGCCCATGCCACTCCAAGAATTTGATAAGCACCCAATACCAATAGCATAAATAAGGCCTTTAATAAATTAGAGAGTTGTTCATTTGAATAGACTCTGATGTTCCTTCAGTGCCAGTCAATCTGTAATTCAGATGGCTCTGCTGGGAGACAAGAGTCTGGAATACATAACGATTATGTCCCCTGGGAAGGGAATCTCACGTGGTAAGCAGTACACACATCCTACGTGTTCATTTCATTTCTATGTTTCTTCTCAATCACCTACAAACCCCCAATTACAAGCACAGTGCCATCCAGGATGAAATGCACACACCATCCAGACTCCTGTGTGTGCTCTCCTTGCACATTCCACATTTGCACATGCCTCACACACATTCCACTGGCTTGTGTATGAGGTATGATCACAAAACAGCTCAACTCAATTCAAAACATTTACAATATCTGTCAAATAAAAATGTTACGGTGTGTCCTCATCCACTTCATTCATTGCACCTAGTATCATGTGACTTCAGGCTCTTCCCCAGGGTCAAAATGACCATAAAAGGTAAATGTTTTGAACTGACTCCGAACATCAAGGCAGCCAAAATAGCACAACTGAAGACATTCACAAAAGAGGATGCATGGAACTGCTTCAGAAAGTGGCAAAACAGTGGGATGTGTGCTCAAAGTGAGCGAGATTTTTTCAGGGATTACTGGCAATGTGTCTTACACTGTAATAATTGTTCTTAAATATTCGCCATATTTTGTGATCACACCATGTATATGTCCTCCCTGAAAGGCACCCCGAGGCATCCCAACCAACACAGAAAGGGAACATGGCAGTGGGTGCACATCCAGCTGTACTGACAGCTGCTCCCACCCTGAGCTCTAGCTGGGGGAGGAGAGGAATTAAGTGTTAGGGACTGAGCTTCATCCCCCAAATTCTTTTGCTAAAATCATATCTTCAGTGCCTCGCAATGTGACTGCATTTGGAGTCAGGGCTTTTAAAGGGGTGATGATGCTGAAATAAGGTCCTGAGGACAGGTCTTCATCCAACATCACCGATGTACTCAAAAGAAAAAGAAATTAGGAAGTAGACATGTACAGAGGGAAACCATGTGGAGACACAGGGAGAAGACACATCCTACAAGCCAAGCGGTGAAGCCTCAAAGAAAAGCTAACTCTGCGGATCTTGAGGACAGATTTCCAGTCTTCAGGACCATGAGGAAGTACACCTCTGTTGTCTAACCAGACTGCGGTCCTTGTATTGGCAGTCCTAGCAAACAAATACATTGCAGGCAACCGGCACTTGGTGCCTATAATCAGTATACGGGGTCAACTTCTGCGTAAGGACACCCATCTCCAGGACCTCTTTGGGAGTAAATGACATAACAGTCCACAGGCCACAACAGATGCTCAAGAGATTTGCCAACTTGCCTGCATTATCAAGAGTTTCCCACCATTGCTGCTGTTGTTGCTTCTCAGCTACCACACCATTTGGGAGCCTAGCTCAACACTAAGGAGCAGCACCACCAGAGTGTACAAAGACCATGACGGAATGACAATAATCACATAAATAGAATGAATACCATTTCTTAAACATTAACGAGCCAGGTCTGTACTAAGCACTTTCAGTCATTAACTCACTTCACACTCCCAGCAATCCTATATGCATACAGCAAGTATAACTAGTATCTTTACCGTGGAGTCCAGGAAATGGAAGGTGAGAGATTCAGGGCAATCAGGTAAGCAACGAGCTGGGGCACAAGCTTCTCACTGTAAGAGGTGAGTCTCTATATGTTTTCATCAACATGAACTACACTCGTTTCCTTCCACAGCCCCATGCTAGGAGGTGCAGGGAAAGGTCAGGTGCTTCCAGGCAGGTGCCAAAGAAGGTTCAGGTCTCTCATCTGGCTTCCCAAGCAGGATGTGAAGGACAGGATGTGGTCCAAGAGTCAGAGACCCCGGGTCTAGTTCCATACCCATCCAGCTGGTGACCATCGATACCCTCAGCCTCAATCTCTTCATCGGAAGAGTGGAGACAAGAACATCTACCTTGGCCGCCTCCCAGGGCTACCGTGAGTTCTGACGGAAACAGTAAACTGGGACAAATGTAGAATGGATCACTTAACAGTTGCCCACCTGGCACTTGCCAGTGCCAAGCACTGCTCTGGGGGCCGGGAGCATAGCAGTGAGTCCAGCAGCCCAGGTCTTTCCCCCACGTCCAGGAGCAAACACATTAGGATACAACATGTAAAACAGGTTGGATCTTGGAGCAGGGGAAGAGGAGCCCCAGTCAAAGGCTATTTCCATCATCAAAAAAGGATACAGACATAACACAAGTGCAAGAAGTTACTTTTGCTCAAGAATATTTACCTTTATCCGGTGGCATCCTCTTCAAATTTATTATCAATATAATCTAAATTTTCAATGTGAGTGATTTTTGCACCTTGGAATGAGACAAAGGGTTGTAATACTTCTCTCCTAGTTCCTTTTTATTATGTATTTTTAATTAAAAAAATAATCATCATTAAGAAAGAAAGCTGTTTTTAATTTGTTCATCCACATCCACTTTTTCATGTACCTTTATTGATTTTTATGTTGAAATATTTCTTTTAATATTTCAGAAACAGACCCTCTGGTTGAGTGGCTTTCAAACTGGACATCAGGTAATAAGTTGTTTGCCAAGAAAGTGAGTTATTTCTTTCCTCCACTAATAAAAAAAATCAATAAGTCATTAGAGACGCCTTTAATAAAGATTAAATAAATGAATAAATTTAACTTTTACATGACCATGAAATTTATACCTGAATCAGGGAAAAGAGCGCAATCAAGTCTGAATGCTTAACAATTGAATCGATCTCCTACCAGGCCTCACTTCCACCACCATGAGTGAGCCTTCAACTTGACCCAGCAGTGGTCAGAAGAGACAAAGAGTGCTCTTGCCTCTGTTGTCCCCAAGGCTAGGTAGGATCAGCCTGTGGCTGTTAAGAGCATCTTGCATGCGGGCCCCCTGCAGGCTGGGGTTGGAGTGACCATCCAAATCCACCATGCACAGGCTGGCTGGAGACGAAGGGGCCACTGACTCTTTCTCCCCCACAAGGGAGGGCCTCACTAAGCCAGTCCTTCTCACTCCCTGTTTCCTCATCTGCTGTTTGGCAGGGAGGTGCACCGGAGCCAGACATCAGAGGGGCAGGTCTGGTTCCAGGGCACCACAGCCCCTTTGTGGAACCCTTTCTTGGCAAGGCCTATGTGTGTGAATCTAGGGCTCGCTGGAGATGACAGCAGTCTTTGGAGGCACCCAGAGCTAGGCTGGAGGCTCCGCTCTGCTTCTTCCTTGTGGGGTGATCTCTGTTTCTTTTCTGGGCTTTAGATACTTCATCCGTAAAATGGCCCCGATAGTAATACAGTCATCCCTTGTCATCAGCAAGGAGCTGGTTCCAAGGCTCTTGAAGATAGCAAAATCTGCAGATGCTCAAGCCCCTTATGTAAAATGACAGAGTATCTGCACAGAACCTATGCATGTCCCCCTGCACACTTCAGGTCATCTCTAGGTGACTTATAACATCTAATACAAATGCATGTGCTGTATAAATAATTATTATACTGTCATATTTAGGGGATAATGACAAGAAAAGTCTATTTATGTTCAGTCAGACATATATTTTCCTGGTATTTTTGATCTATGATTTGTTGTGTCCGCAGGTGTGGAAACTGCAGATATCGGGGGCTGACTGTACTGCACACCCCTCTCCCATGCAGGGGTGTCATAAGAATGAAAGTGATTTTCCTAGCAAGTTCTACATAAATGATAATAGTTTCTGGCCCTGACTGATAGTTACCTACTCATATCCCATTTTTACCTGGGCACATTTCTTCCTGACATAAAGATTACATTTCCCAGCTCCTTTGTAGCTAGATATGGCCATACAACTGCATTTTGATCAATGGGATATAAAGAGAAGCGCCGGGTTACATCTTCTAGGAAGTCTTCTTACAACGGATAAAGCAGGCCTCCCTCTCTCTCTCTCTCTCTCCTTCCCTCCCTGCTGCCCACAAAGTGCTACTGTGATGGCTGCAGCCCCAGCCAGCAATTTAGAAGAACCAAAATAAAAACCTCGAGCTGCCCAACTTCAAACTTCTTTTCATAAAGGAAAAGTAAATGCTAATTTTTTAAGTCATTGTTTTTTGGGGGTTTTCTGCTACTTACAGCCAAACTAACTCCATCAGTCATCATCCTTACTGTCTCTGTTGTCATTATGATGCTGTCACAGTAGGGAGGAACTACCTATGTGCCCACCCTGTCATCCTCTCCTGTGCCAACAGGCAAAGACCTCTACATTCCAGCTCCAGAATCCCGGTCACTTAGAACTTCTCATTTTGTCACGTAACGGTGTTTAGGGAACAGAGCATCTTCCCATGCCCTTCACATACACACTTTCAGGGCTTTGGAAGAGAAACGTTGCACTTGGGTTCAATACTGGGCTCCATCCATCAGGCAAATTACCAAACTTAGCTCCTCTATAAACCTGGGCTACGACCACCTCGTTCACTCGCTGTGAGGATTAACTTCAGTGGGGTGTTTAAAGAGTGCCTGGTTCTCCACAGTTGCACACAGTAGGTTTTTCATATATGTTAGTGGCGATGAGCAGGAGGACAAGGCTGAAGATGAGGTCTCCTGCTCAGCCTCACTCCTTGCTTCCCTGCCATCCATTGTGCATACACCACTGCCGGGCAGCACTGTCGGTGGCTCTCTAAGCTACCGTGTTCCCTCAGGTCCCCTTCTTTAACAGATTTCCAAATGTTTGGGAAGAACTCCCCCTAACTGATTCTGTGTGTCCCTGAAGACTCAGCCCAGATGCCAATTCTCTCAGGAAGCTTTGGGACAACGTGGCCCCTCAGTGAGTCCCTCTGCAGTGCTCCGGGCTGGCTGGAAGGCTCTGGTAGTGGTCCTCATCTCATGCCCACCCACCTTCTCTTGCAGACTGTGTTCTTTGTGTCTGTACCTAGGACTGAGTTCTGGGCCTGGCCACTGGAGGCTCCAGTGCCTGGTAGTGTAGCCATCTCATATGTGAACACTAGACAGGCAGATGAATGAACTACTCCCTACAATCCAAATAACTTGGAGCCCAGGAGAAAGAGATGAGTTAGATGAAAAGGGGAAGGAAGGACCTCCCTTGCTTCTGTATTAGTCACATAGTAGGCTGACAGTGCCTCCCACCCCAAAGAGATAAGCTCTCCTGTAACTTTAGAATACAACCTGATTTGGAAACAGCATCTTTGAAGATATAACCAAGATAAAGATCAGGATGAGGTCACACTGGGTTAGGTTGGGCCCTGACTCCAATGACAGGTGTCTTTATAAGAGGCAGAAAAGGACACCAAGAAGAAGGTCAAGAGAATACTGTGGCAGAGGCTGGAGTTTTACAGCCAAGGCACAGAGCACCAGGATCCAGCAAAGTTAGAAGAGACAAGGAGGCTACCTGAAAGCCTTTGGAGGATTGTGGCCCTGCTGACATGTCATTTGGGAATTCTGGCCTCTAGAACTATGACAGACCAACTTTCCTTTGCTTTAAGCCACCTAGTTTGCAGTGATTTGTTATAGCAACTCCTCAAAATGAATGCAGTCACCTTGAGATGGATCCACTCATGTCACAGATGACCTATTAGTCACGCATCCCCTTAGGCCATCTCTGAACTCGAAACCTGCAACCTCTACATCCTGTAGTTTTGATCCTTTCTTGTACTTTTTCTTCACATGCTACAAAAGGTCATGTGCATCATTCCATTTCACACCTGCAGCTTTACGGGGTAGATTCTATTAATATCCCCATTTTATAGATAAGGAAACTAAGTCTCCTGGAGGTTGATGTGTAGTTGAGATTCCCATTTGGATCTGTCTGGCTCTGTGCTCAGGGCTCCTGTACTGTCAAACCTCTCAATGCTCCCCCCGTTGCAATGGGGCTCACCTAGGTGCCTCAGAGAAAAACCTAAATGAGGTTCAGAACAGATTTGGGGTGCTCTGCTACAGAGACCCATGTCTCACTCTTGATTCTGTGTGGATTCCTCACTTTGGGACTTGATGGTCCCTCACCCCACCCACACGCAATAGACTACACTGAATATCACCTCATAGCTTCCTGAGGTTGAGAAGGAAGAAACATAAGTGAAAATAATACTTTTAGATCAAGAGCTTCATAAGCGCAGAGACCTCATCTTGCTTTTCTCCATCTCCGAAGCCTGGTACAGTCTCAGGCACAAACCATAACAGATTTTTGTACTGAAGCAAGAAGTTAGGAAAACTGACTATAACTACCCCTTCTACGGGGAAACTGTGTCCCTGAGTTTTGCAGACACTGATTCAAACTCCATGACTGTATTTTCTCTTCCCGTTACAGAGAGGAGGAAGAGATCATCCCAGCCTTTTGCTGTGGATAAATAGCCAACTTTTCACTGAAGCCTGGCTTTTTCCAGTTTGAGTTCCATCTTCTGCTCACTGGATCAGTGTCCTGCCTACCGATGTGACCATCCATCACTGGGGGAAGAAATCAATCCAGGGCTCTGTAGCAAAAACTTCCTTTTTAGTCCTGTTTCCAGTTCAGAAGACTTTAAAACTGAAGTCAAAAGTAAGCAAGGTGGAGCCTTGGGAAGCCCATATGGTCTCTGTCCCCAGATCAGGTGGCTCGAGGCTCTGCCTGGTGACCAGATGGCTGCTTCAGGCTGTCCATTCTCTGAGACACTCTCCCCCCTGTCTGGCATGGAGGGAGGGGTGTTCAGACAGCCAAGATTGGGCAGACACCCCAGAATATCATTGCAGCAGAACCCACTGCCCTACCAGATACCATCTGGACACCCGTCCCCTTGATTTTTATTCCCATGAATCCTCTGGGGACAAGTCCAGCTAGAGGACTGATTAGCCAAATTCCTATTGGAAAAGTGCTGCTTGGAACTGTTCCCTGTCTTTTTACGGAAACCTTTCTTGTCTACAGACAGGTCAGGAATTGTAACTCTATACAGAAGATCTGTGCCCCCAGCTCTCTGTAGAACTCCATCCAAAACTCTCTATGGGGTAGCTTTAGGACGTGGCGAATTTCTCTGGTGTACCCCTTCCTGATCCTCTTCATGCCTCATGAATCACATCATCATAATATTTGTCAAACAGAGGGAGCAGGACCCTGATTTAGAGAGGGAAGTCGACTCTGCCAAAATATCCTCCTGACAGGGCTAAGCCCCGGAAAGCACATCTGGGTCTTATGACATTTTAGATAACACTGAGGCAACTAAATCATGTGTAGAAGGCAAAACTCCTGACATAAAAGCAGCAACTACCTGGGCTTTTCCTTCCCTGTGAAGAGGGAACAGCGGCTTGGCTTTTTGGCAGAAACTGTTCTAATGGCAGAGTACTTGACAGGAAAGACCACACTGTCCCTCTGCTCTACGGCCCTCAACCCAGCCCAGAAGCACCCCAGAAGCAGGCAGGGCATTCATTGGGTACCCCAAGCATGCACACGGAAATGAGCAGTTGGCCATCTACATCAAGGCCCCCACCCATGACGGTGAGCTTCTCCCGCTTCGGTCTGGGAAAGGAGAGCAGGATGTAGAGATGGAATCAGTATCCAGAATAAAAGCCCACACCTAAAGATTGCCAAATTCCTTCCAAATCAATGACTTCAAAAATCAGCCAAAGGCATGTAAAAATGATCACACAGCCTTGTCTCCCTGGCTTGCAAGTCCTCTCTGCCCATGCTGTATGTCTTTGAATAGAAAATTCTACAAGCAAATGGCATAGCCAGGAACTTTGGTCCAACAGAACTGCAGATTCCTCCCAGTACCTTCCTGGATGAACAGAGAAGAGAAAGCCAGAGACCAAGGAGGGGAGATACAGCATGTGGGAGCGGCTGCCTGTCACCCCAGCTCACCATAACCCTCCCTGGCCACCTGTACACAGAGCTTTGGCCAACCACATCTAACAGCAATGGAGCCACAGTCATCAAAGATAGAACGGTGTCACCTTGGGATAGATTTTTCTCTGTTCTTGCAATACGTGACCACTTCATCTCCTAGATGGGGGAATACGGCCCTCCTCTCCAGATGCCTGCAGGAACTGGAGTCCTGAACCTCAGCCCAAGGGTAGGCGTGCAAGGGCCTGATCCTCACTCACCTTCCCAGGGTGAGCCCCCTTCACCCACGATCTCCCTTCCAAATCCCTGTCTCAGCTTAAACACTCTCATTGTGATTTCCTCTAAGATTTGCCTTTATCATCCCCACCCAATCTCAGCCACACTCAGACAACGTGGCTCCATCTTGTGCACTCCTTCTTCCCATTACGCTTGGGAGGAAGTCTGCAGCCTACAGATTTCAGCCCTGCACTTGGATCGACTCCACTGAATGTGGGGTGCTGAAGGGCTGGTTCCATTCAGCACAGCCCTTCAGAGTTGTACAGACACCCACACGCGGCACTCACTCTACTTCCTCCATATTATTCTACTCTCCACGAGGTCTATATATTTATCCATAGAACCTCCCATTGAGCATAACTCTTGACAATAATTATCTATAGTTTCCATGTACTTATCTCTGGTATCTATTTAGATAGAGTATCTATCATACCTCCCAGATCTATTTTCATGTCTCCCTCTGTCTATAGTATTTATCTCTATTTTAACACGACTGCCTCCTTTTTTTAAACCCTCTAACTGGGACAGTTCCCAGGGGGCTGGGTTTTGCCTGCAGTTAAAAGCACCATGTGATTCTCCACATGCTCAGCAGCTCAGTTTGCGGAGGGTCCGAGCAGCCGTGCTTCTTCAGCAGAAAGGCCCAAACTTGGGAGAGCTGGGAGGGCAGAGAGGACATGGGAGGGGACAGAGGCTCTCCAGGGACCCTTTCTGAGTAAGCCCACCCACAAGGAGGACAGTGGGAAAGAAGAGGACAAGGTTAGGAGAATATGGAGGAACATTCTGGACTCAAATCCCAACTCTTATTTATGTTCTCAGCCTCACTTTTCTCTTCTATAGGAGAATCCTGTAAGTCCCTAACTCATAAATTGGGGTCAAGACTGAGTGAAAAGCTCATAACACAGGGCCGGACATGGAGGAACCGCTTACCAGTGAAAAGCGGTACACCTGTCACGATCGTTATGACCCTTGCTGGGGGCTACACCACGTACAGCAGCTTTTACGGAGTCAACGTCTTGCAGACTGTGACAAGCATCGATTCACTGGTACATGAATTCCTTGCTCAGTAATAGAGTAGATATGGACAAATGTGTAACCAATGAGCATAACTACCTGGGCTCTTCCTTTACGTGACGCAAGAGAGAAAAGGTGAGGATACAGAACACTGCTGAGGTTTAGACGGAGAAATACTGCAAGTACCGGGACTGAACAGATTCAAGCTCCGTCACATGGATGGAGAAGAGACAGGTTTTTAACCTTACAGTAAAAACCATAGCGCTCTAACACTGTGGTGCTAAAAGGCTGAGCTGTGAGGCTTAGGGGCCTGGGAACAGCTACTGCGAGGTCAGCAGGAACTGTATCCAAGGTGTCCCCCAAAGCAGTAAGCATCCTCAGGGTCTAAATGCTGGCTCTGCGGTGGCCCCACTCAGCTTGGGTCCGGGGCTACCCTGCTGGGAGCTCAGGACCCAAAGCAGTGGGAGCAGAGTCAAGCAGGCAGAGCAAGGAGAACGAGGCAGAGAGTCCAGGGCCCTAGGAGACACCACTGAATGACAGACTGTGGGGCTGGTCTGGGTGAGGAAGCAGATGAAGCCAAGAGCATCAGAGGCCACAGGGCAAGAAGAAACTACAGGTCAGGCAGGGTGTGAAGAGAAGGTGCATGAGGAAGAAGGAAGAGAGAGAGGTAAGAAAGTCCGCTTTATAGAGAACTTCCCAGCCGTAGGAGCCGCCAGGAAGCAGCTCCTGAGTGGCTGAAACAGAGTGGAAGTGGTCAGTCACTGGTGAAGAGAAGCAATGACTGAGGCAGAAGAGGACCAGCCGGGTCATCAGCACAGCCTCAGGTCTCAGAAGTGAGTCCCACTGCAGAATGCGATCCGTCACCACCGCCTCTGGGCAAGTTCCCCCAGCCTGCCCAATCCAAGATGGCATCGGGATGGAGGAAGCTGTCAGGAAGACGGCTGCCTGAGCTACAACAGAGCACTCTGAAACCTGCGATTCCTCTCCAAGTTCTGCTGTTGCTTCGACCTTTACGACTCACACTCAACCTGGTACAACTTTCCCCAGAGGGAAAAAAATTAAAAGGCACTAACCAAGCTGACCGCCTGTCAGCAGAGACGGGGTAGCCTGCAGACCTCTGACATTTCACTGATAATGCTGTGGTGTCAGAGGGAACAAGGTATGTGTGCAGCCTGGGCATCGGCAAAGCTATCCTGGCACCTCAACAAGAAACATGCTGCTTAGAGAAAAATGTCAGTGGCATATGAGAAGTGGCAAGGAGGAGGATGCCGCCACTCAGGGTCCAGACATGCCCGGGCCCACGCTAACAGGGCCGGAGACAGATGGGGCCGTGACATGGAGGAAGTTGGCACAGAACAGGCAGGATTTTGCTTCCAAACTGCCAGATGCCAGCTACAGCTTTCCATCTGCCTCTCCTCATCCACTCCTTTAGTGTTTCACTGTTTACACGGTATACACCCAAATACACTTGCTGACCTCACAGAGGGAGGCTGGCATGGTGAAAAGACCAAGGATCTCAGATCGGATTGCAAGGTGCCTCTCCTCCGCAGATTCCACGCCCAGGAAGGCAGGATTCACAGGTCACTGTTTAGAGTCTCAAGAGATCTCAAAAAAATCCAGGAGGCCATAGCAAAGACCATATTTGCTAGTGCAGATCCTACCGTGGTCTCAGCTGCCACAAACCCAGTTTGTGGCTTTCGCCGTCTGGTTCTTTCTTCCTTCTTTATTGCTGCCCTGTGATACAGGGTCGTCAGCAGGAAAAATGATCCCTGTTGGTGAATTCAACAAAAAAATGGCTCCCATGGACAACTCTGTTCCAAAAAGAGTCAGAAGGACTAGGGAAAGAAGAGATAGTACTAGAAGGAGATCTGGAAGATATCAAAGGGGTCTCACGGCCTTGGGCAGCTTCCTTGGAATCTTCTGGGCCTGTTTTGCCATGCACAGCAAGAGTTCTCCCCTTTGCTTTCTATACCTTTCCTCAATCACCCCAGGCTTGCTCCAGGAAGACACTGGTAGCTGTGGGCACTTGCTCTATCAGTGTCCCGTATAGGATCACTGCAAGGCCAGATGTGGTGACAGCAGCAGAGAATGATTGGGATGTAGAGGCAGAACATCAGCTTTGCTCCCTTCAAGTAGAGAAGCTCGTGTCTAGATGACTCTTTAAATTCAGATGGCCAAAAACCTTCCCTAATCCATTTTTCCCCAACATTCTCTGCTCCTTCTGTCCTAACTCCCATTCCCATGGTCACTGACCATTCCTCCCCTTCCTGGTTGTGAGTTAACCTTCCCTCATCTCCACCACTCACCCAACCCAGAAAAACACAAGCCCAGCCACTTGTCCACTCAGTGTCCACTTGAGGTCTGCAGGGCTGACCAGGACCAAGAGCTCACACGGAGCCACAGCAAAATGTCTCTTCTTGTCCTGAACTAGATGTCCATGAAAGATGCCACTCATAACCAGGACCACTCTCAACCAGCACCCAAGAAGAAAAACCATAATTAAAAGCCCAGGAAAGAGAAAAGGAAGACAAGAAGAAAAGGAGGAGTAGAAGGAAGGTTCCTAACCCTCTCATAGAAAAAGGGATAAATAAAGATTATTGAGGAAGAAATTAAAAATATAGAAAAAGACATCAGCTTGGGGCCAGTAATGGTCTGATTAGGGCTCAATCCAACTGCATTCTTAATGTCCTAACTCCTCCTCACTGAGTCTCACCTGCCTCCAGAAGATGGACGGCAATCTTGCAAGAGGTGGCTCCAATTAAGTAGCAGGCCCAATGAGCTGGGGATTGCACACATTTCTGTGCACCTGAGGCCCCAGGCCTCCCAACATCCTGGTGCTGAGGGCTGAGGCGGGGTGAGGGGTGCTTTCTTCCTGATTTCGCAGGGAGCAGCCTGCCTGGGAGGGCCCCTCCATCTTGTTTTCTTCCTGCCTAAACCCAAGACACTGATGGAGTCTGGGAGCCAGAGTTCACAGTGCTTAGAAAATTCCAACCTGTCCTTCTGCTTGGGTCTCTCTTGTCCTATGTCTGTACAGGATGGCCACGGCCAGAACGACAGGAAGGTAAGTATATGGGTTGCCATGAGCCAATGCATCCATAAGCACCATTTTTATCTCTGAACATCTGCGTCACAAGCAGAAATGGAAAAAGCTTACACACTTACCTCAGGCACCTATCGAGACAGGCACGGCACTGCCCAGTCTTACGAAGGTAATCTCAGCTCGAACAGCATCCCTGTGAGGTAAGGTGTCCTATTCCCCCTTTAGAAATGCAAAAACTGAAGCTAGAGGAGACTAAGCATACTCTAAGTCACACAGCTAGAAAGGGCTAATGCGCCTGAGAAAGCAGACTGACCAGCTACTACACTAGAGCATTTGGGTGGTGCTGGAAGCAGGAATTAATAGGCATAGAATTCCTGCCTTTGCGTTTGCGCTTCTACAAGGCCTGCCCCCTGTGTCTCAGGTGTTCACAGTTCCCTGCCCTGGCTGAGTAGCTTCATCTGGGAAGAATCCTGGGCGATGTTCCTTGCTTCTCACAGACTCAGGTCAACAAAGCAGCCTCATTGTGGCTTTGGGAGTTCCAGAAGGAAGCAGCCAGACCAGCTCAGCTCAGGGCTGTGTTTGGTTTTCTCTGCACAGATTACAGGACTGATTTCTCTGGACTGGTTACTGAAAGGCAGAAGCAACCCACTGTCTTACACTGGGCCTCTCTCTCTCTTTCTCTCCCTCTCTCCCTCTCTCTCTCTCTCTCTATCTCTAAAGCAGTTAATGCACAGATGCACAATTTGCTTGGAAAATTCAGGGAAGTGGTAGCAAGAGGGTGGAGTGGGGTGGGCATTTGAAGGGTGACAGCTTTGTTGGCCTGGCTTTGGGGGAGGGCTGAGGAGGACTGCCGAACTGAGAAGACAGAGTGGAGATGAGGAGTGCTAGCTGGGGGAGAACACAGAAGTCCTAGAGGGGTGAATCCAGAGCTGTGCATGTTCTGGTTCCTGCAGCCTTGCTGCAGCCCAGTCAGGGCAGCTCACAGATAGGGGACAAGTAAATGAACATTCATTGAGCAGATACTGTCAGTTTATTCAGTTCTTACAACAACCTTAGAAGACTTATCTCCATCTGAAAGATGGAAAAATGGAGGCTCGGGGAGTTTCAAGTCACACGAGGATGAAACAGGCTTTGACCTCATGCACCAGTGGTTCCCAAAGGGTGGCTTCCAGAACAGCCACATCACCATCACCAGGCAACTAGTTTAAAAAACACAAATTCTCAGGCTCCCTCACCCTCTTCCCACCAAATCAGACATTCTGGGGTTGGGGCTCAGCATTCTACATTTTAACGAGCCCTCCTTACCGGATGTGGATATTTTGCAGGACATTCAGCTGACAGGCAAGCAAGCATGGTCTAAAACCGTGTTTCCCAAAGTGTGACCTCCACAGCACCTGCACCACCCTCATCTGGCAACTTGTTAGCAATTAAAATCTTGGGCCCTGCCCAGACCTGCTGAATGCAAAGCTCAGGGACTGAAGACAGTGTTGTAGCAAGATCCAGGGGCACTCCGATGCACACGAAATCTGGACAATCATTCATTACTTTATTTCCTGGTCTAGGAGGGGAGGGCGGCATGAGCAAAGGAAACACTAAGGGCTTTCCAGTAGGTCACTAAGCAATACTCCTGGTCTGCCCCAGTACAAAAATGATAGGATTCTATTTCAGTATGTTCTCTACTCGTGAAAGCCAAGTGAGAAGGAGGTGAGAGGAAAAAAACGTGAAGATCTAAAGACCCAGGGGAGTGTCCAGAGTGCTGCAAAGGGAAATGGAGAGGCTCCGCATGGTGGCATTCAAGTGAGAAGATTGGGGAAAATGGGAGCCGCCGTGTTTTTCTATCAGGTGTGACTTATTCCAAAAGCAACACGGATTAAGTAACAGGAAGATGAGTAGGCTCAGGTGAAGTCACCAAAGGAAATCTGCTGGAAGAAGACTCAGACCAGAGCAGGGGGCTCGTCTTGGCCTCTGGCAGATGGGAAGATGGGGCCGGCCTCTGATGAACGCCGTCATACGTGAAGCACCTATTCAGTGCCTAGCACTTAGTAGGTGCTCAGCAATAACAGTTCCCTCTGCCCTCCACTTCTACCGCTTTACTTTATTTCAAATATAGATTGATAGTAGTAGGCACATGAAGATTTACAAATAAACCAGATCACACTATTCTATTGTCTTATTTTATTTATTTATGCATTTTTTTGCACGGTACTGGTGATTGAACCCAGGACCTTTGCACTGAGTTTATTTCCAGTCCTTTCTTAAAACATTTTTTACTTTGAGACAGAGTCTTGCTAAGACACTAACTTGCCCAAGATGGGCTCAAACTTGTGATCCTCCTGCTTCAGCTTCTCAGAGGGCTGGGATTACAGACGTGTGCTGCCATGCCTGGCTCAGATGCAATTTTTAAAAAATATTTCCCATCCACTGTTGGTTGCAACTATGGGTATGGAGGGCCAATTGCACTTCACTCAGTCACTGAGCTCAGAAGCAGAAGCAGTACACACTTTTGCCTTGCCGCCAGAAAGAGAAGAATGAGCCCTGGTCCATCTCCATCCATCAGAACATCTGTGACCAGGGAAGCATCTGGTGCTGTCCAATACAGTAGCCACTTACCATGCGTGGTTATTGAGCTCTTGAAATGGGATAAGTTGTACTGAGAAGCTGGTTTTCAAGTTTTACTTGATGCTAATTAATTTAAGTAGTTACATATGGCTGGTGGCCACTGTATTTGGGAGTATAGATTGAGACCACTGGTGAGTCCCATCTCTGATTTAATGCTGATCCGCACCCTCTGGATTACTCAGGCTCTAAGAGATGTGAGAGAATTCAAGCCCAGACCCAGGTCACAGACAGAGCAGCAAATGCCCTTTCCCTGGAGCACCCCCTTATACAGCATCCACTTGACAGTAAATAACATCAGTGGTCATACATAACCTGGCTTTCCTGTAGCTTGGCCAAAGAAAATCTCTCTTTTGCTGGGCATCCCCATGCAGCCATCAAACCAGAGAAATTCATCTTGACATAAAGACTTTCCAGGACTAGAGCTTGCAGACCCAGTCAGAAAGCAAATCATTGCCAGTAGTATGACCTTGGCGAAGATACTGCAGTTCTCAGTGCCTCTATTTTTTCTGTCCATAAAATGGGAATAAAATATTACTTTCATGGTTATTAGAATTAAATGAGCTGATGTATGATGTAGGCCACTTCCTGTGTCTCCTGAAACCTTTTGCTCCTCACCCCACATTCGAATTCCACTCTAATCTGAAACCCTCCCACCTCTCAGGGGGTCCTTGTAAGTATTGATGGTTCAGAAGTCACCTCACATCTCTCCTTTGAACAATATGTCCCCAGAGTGCTTCTGTAGGTCATCTGCAGTCAGCGTCCCCTGCCAGCATGCAGCCCTGGGTCCCCAGTACAGGCCCAGCTACACTGTCTCCTTCGTGCACGGCCTGAATGGAGGCCACCCGACCCCCCTCAGGCCCCTCACAGGATCAACAACTCTATTCACATAAGTCTGGCTCCTGTCCACCAGACTCCACAGCTAGGATGTCTAAAATCAAATTAACTTTGCCTTCACCAGTTTGATTGTCAATAAAAAGTTATTATCCAGCCAGTGGATGTTTTAATTATCCAAATGTCACGCCCTGTCACTTCCATTAGCACTGTAACGATTCTAATGGAAATTGTCCTGCAAGAACTTCAGGATTCTCCTGAGGCCTGCTCTGTCCCCAAAGAGGGTTCCACCCCGCCACCACACACTGACCACGTTCCCTTCTTCCCAGTCCCCTGAGGAGGGGAGTCTCCTTCATTCTTGAAGAACATTCTGTGTACCCCAAGATTCCTCTGTCCAGCTGAAATTTCCATGACTGACTTGCAAGAACAGTAGACACTGGTGTGCACACCATAAAGGAGAGAGAGACCCTAACCATCATCTTGAGGGGCCGCATGAGAATCCCAATTCTGCTACTTGCTCACCAAATCATTCAGCTCCCTTGGGCTTACCTACAACGTAATGACGGTCGTGTGTGTGTGTGTGTGTGTGTGTGTGTGTGTGCGTGTGTGTGCGTGCGCGTGTGTGTGTGTCTCATACTAGGGACTGAATCCAGGGCCTACACAATGAGCTACATCTCCAGCCTTATTTTAAATTTTGAGACAAAGTCTCCCTAAATCACTAAGTTCCCCAGGCTGGGCTTAAACATGCAATCCCTCTGCCTCAGCCTTCCAACATGCTGAGATTACACGTGTGCACCACCACACCCAGCTAAGGATGCTCATACTTCCATGCGAGATGACATCCTTGAGGCATTTAGCTCAAAGACTGGCGCATACTCAGCTGGCAGTGTATGGCAGACTTTAGCTTGGCTGGGGGTCATGCTATTGTCATTATTTTAAAGTGTCACGGAGCAGACTCAGTGGGATTTTCCCAGCAGGCCTTTCCTGACTCCCCACTCTGTTACTCCTCGAATGTACCATATGTAGCTTCTTTTACTCCCTCCATCCATAGTTTGTTGATTCAATCAACATTCATTTGTTGAATATCTATCACATTCCAAAACCTGCCTTCAGGCTGGGGATGCATGAAGAAAACAGACAGGGTCCTTGTCCTCATAAAGCTTGAAGAAGGGGAGCTGAATATTTATCAAATAAGTATGCACACACTGAAACAAGCATTTGAAATTGTGACAGATGCAATGAAGTAGACTACAAAGCACGATGAAAGGAATCATAGAAGGGACCCCACATGACCGGTTAGTCGGGGAATCACAGGTTTTAAAGCAGTTTTAAGGGGGCAATTCCATTTCTCCAAGTGGAAACAGTCCCCGGGGCCAGGCACAGATCTGGTTCCCAAGAGCTAGCAGAGTTTCCAACTAAGACTGGATGCTTACTGAAGGTGTGCTGGGTTCATGAAGGAACGGAAGGTTGGATGGGTATACGTATTTCTGCTCTACCCTCAGTTACTAAACCTGCCCCTGGCTTTTGGCCCCTTCCTCCCAACCTTGTTTCCTTCCCTGGCCCTTCACCCTCCTTTGCTCTGGTTCTTAGCAGCCTCTTGGCCCCACCCCAAGGTTATATCTGGAGTCACGAACTCCACGTCTTGGGGAGGCCTCTCAGGGCTCCATTTCATCTCAAAAAGCCTTTTGTAGCCACCATCTTGCTCTCTGCCCTCCCATGTCTGCCTCCCCAACCCAGCCCTCATTCCTACATTGTCTCACTCCAGCCAAGGAAGTTTAAAAATGGAAAGCCGCGTGCAAGTCAGAACCTTGGGAAACCTGCCACCATGGAGAGGTGAGCAGCTTCTCCCAGGAAGGAGGCTTACGCCTGAGTCATTTTTCTGGCTACTTCAAACGGCAAGGCCTTGGGCAAGGAGGGAGGACTAGTCTTCCGGTGTTCTGGGTGCAGAAGGGACACTCAACAAATCACAAATAACACAAGATGAGGCAGCAACTGGGAAGCCTGAGAAAAACACTCAGGAAAAGCTTCCTCCTGCACCAGGGCTGCGGCTGAGCTTGGGACATGGGCCATCTGCAACCTGTGAACCAGAGCCCTTGCTGGACTGTCATGCGAGCCAAGGAACTTTATCCCCTCGGCGCAAAGCAGATGGGTCTCCTTCCTAGACACACGCCAGTGTGCAATGGCCCCCGACAGCCACTCAGCACAATGATGCGAGGGACAGCGGGGACTGCACAGACACAGCCTCTGGAGAATGGCCACATGCCCAAATGAGGTCCCCAACCCGCTCGGCTACAGGGGCCCAAGCAGCAGTAGTGGTTAGAGAAAGGCAACAGTGAGAGCAGTCCCCAGCCCAGGGCTACGCCTCTGAGAATAAACACGGGCAGGGCTCACATCTGTAAGGTGGGTCCATCAACATCATTGAGCCTCAGTTTGTCCTCTTAGCTCAGAGCTCTGGGACCATGGTGAGAATTTACACTCCGTTGTGGGTTCTGGGAGCGGAGCTATGGCAATACAGAAAGTGTCTCTACTCGGGGAGCTTCACTCTAGTTGGGAAAAAAGGAACAAATCAGCATCTCATCCAGCAGGTCCCAGTAAGTGCTATGATGAAATGCTAAGATAAAGAGAGGTTGGGCAAACCAAGTATCTTAGTTACTCTTCTCTCATTGCTGAGACAAAATACATGACACCAAAGTTAAGGGAGGAAAGGGTTATTTGGCTTATAGTGAGGTTTCAGGTCATAGTTGGATGATTCTAAGGCAGGGTGGCATGGCAGACAAGCAGAAGGCAGAAAGGTAAGCAAGGGACCTACAAGCTTCTCTGTGTCTCTTATATCTCATCCAGGCTATCTGCCCTTAGAATGGGTAGCACTCCCACCCTTAATCCTAGCACCCTTAATCCTAGCATCACATCCTTGATCCCACCAGAACTACGCTAAACCAATCAGTGGACTGGTATAGTAATCACACACTCTAGATCCAGCCCACCTATGACCACAGGAGGCTTTTGGGGGGACATCAAGACCCAAACCATAACACCAAGGTTAGAGAAGGCCTCTGCCATCTTGCTCCATGCGAGCAGGTCCTCCATGTATGCTAAAGCCTTTCCCCCTCCCCCACCCTTACCTGCCAGCAGGCAAAGGTGCAAAAGAAGGAGCCAGAGACCAGGATGCCCACCACTTCCGGGAGCTCAGGAGACAAACAGAACAGACAGAACTTAGAGGAAAATGTCAGAGCCCATGTCACCAGCAAACCCTGTCACCAAGCCACCAGCTTCACATGATCTCAGCTTACAGACTAGAAGGGCTGACATGATTGCGTTGATGAAGAGCAAGAAAGATGTAGCGCAAAAATTCTTAAAGGATTTAATTTTGTTTTTAATTACAGAAGTAAGATGCATTTAGAGGATATGCCACTTGACCCTAAAGTCCCACTTACATGAATCGACAAGTCTATGCAAAATATTTAAGGATGCTCGTCAATGAATTATCAATAATAAAAACTGGAAAAAATCTAAATTTCGAACAATTACAACTGCATTAAATTTCTAATTTAAAAAATGGTGAAGAAAAAGCACAAACGAGAAATTTAAAACCATGTCATAACCTAGATACTTAGGCGTAGTCATAATTAAATGGTTGGTGTATATCTTTCCCTTTTTCCTATGTACCCCTACGAATTTTGGAGGATCAATATAAAATGGATATTATATTGAATACACTGACTTTCAGTCTGACTTTTTTCTATGCAGCCAATATTCTAAGTATTTCTCATGCTGTTAAATATTGTTCTACAATATATTTTAATGGTTTCATAGTGTTTCAGTATTTGAATAAACTGTGATTTATATAACAGATTTTTTATTGTTGGGCATTTCAGTCATTTCCAGGTTTCCGTCTTTACAAACAGTGCTTCAGTACATGACCTTGTACATGAACTTCCCTGAACATCTCTGATTATTTCCTTAAGGTGAGGGAAAGGCCAAAAGGTGGAACTCTTGAGTCAAAAAGAATATCTGTTTTTAAAGTTTTTGAAAAATACTGTCAAACAGCCCTCCAGAAAAGTTGTACCAATTTATTGCCCTACAGTAGGGGAAAAAGAACCCCCTTTTATCTAAACCGCCTTGTATTGTTATTTTTGCCAATTTAATAGAGGAAAACAGGGTCTCGTAACTCATTTAATTAGTTTTTCTTTGAACACTACTTAAACTGAACAAATTTCCATGTTTATTAGCCATTTTACTCTTCTTTTTAATTCCTAGAATTGCCTGTTCCTGTCTTTTGTTTACCATTTTTCCGCTGATTTTTTAAGATGTTATTAGATCCCAAAGGCAATTTGCACAAAAGACCTACTCCAAAAGCTGCCAGGGGCCTGCCTGAGGACCAAACATCACTTCTGAAAGTCCCAGGAGGGCTGGCCAAGGCCCATAACACCTTGGTTCTCCCAATCTCAGGTCCAAAGGACCCCACACTGGTGGAAGGAGGAGCAGCTGAGACCCAGAGCCAAAAACACAGGAGTCAGTCCCTGGCCTGGGTTTTATCAGCAGTGCACAGCAGTAGATCGGGAAAGCAAGCACGGCACCCATGGACTCAGTGTGGCAGAAACCTGGCATCACCATTGGAAAAGGAAGGAAAGTGGACCCATGAAGTGGGCACACACAGGTGCAATGGCAGTACCACTCCAGCCAGGCAAGTCCAAAACAAAGACTGGAAGAGTCAATAGGCAGCAGTTTAAATCTCTGAGAGTCTCTACACAGCTCCCCCAGCCCTAACACTAATTTGGAGAGCCTCGGATGAATTAGCCAGGAAGGGAATTCTAAAGCAGAGCTGTGCAGAGTTCACCTCTAGCTCTGCTTGGCAAAGGGCATTTGTGTGGGTTGGAAGGAAGACTACTTTCCAAAAGATTGTTGAAATCTCCCTACCACACAAGTGTGCCTGGCCTGGATGCTTCAGGCCTCCACATATGGAACCTGGAAAGGATGCAGAAAGCCTCACGGCCTAGATCCAATGACTGGTGCCCAGGCTCAGCAGGGGACACAAAGATAGGATAAGGTGGGGTGCTGAGAGGTGTCCCACACCTGCTGGACAACCAGGGACCAGCCTAGCAGGTACCCTGTACTCGAGAGCCTTGGAACTGTGCAAACTACTGTCACACACTGTCCAGGCCACATTCCTCAATCTCACTGGTTAACGGTGTTTCCCATCCAGAGCCCAGACATGCTAGCCTGACAAGGCTGACTCCATCTCCTCCAGCAACCTTCAGCTGCTTGAGACATGTTCAGCCCCTTTCCGGAAGCCTGGAGGCTGGTCATAGGCACTCTGTGCCCCTGAGTGTTTCCAAAGGGCCATGCCCTCTGAATCGAAAAGGATGGAGAGGTGCGTGGGCCACGCCTCTCTTTCCTCGCAGCCCTCCAGTCCCACTGCGTTAGCACAATGGTGAGGACGGGGGCTTAAGCGGATGTTCTGTAAACCTCAGGCACGGCAGGCTCGCACACCCACTTGTTCCTCCAGGTCAAAGAGCCCCCCGACTCCATCCACCACCTTATTCTGCAGTCTACCTTTCTGATAACTCTAAGAGTATTCAGTCAGAGCTCATTTGGAGTACTCTCCACTCTGCAGTGACCCTCTGTGCCACCACAGCCCTGCTATGTAGAAGAGACACTGCTTTTCCTTTCTGAAGTTGGCTTTCCCACACCGTGTTGCATCTGGCTGTCTCATCCCTGCACCGATAACCGCCACTCTCAGACTCTCAATCACTGTTTTGAAGGGTCTGCCTGACAGAGGTGCCCCCTGACATGGGGGGAGAAGGAAAAGATGACGATTTTTGTTAGCTTTTAATGGACAAATTATACGCACACAATCAAAAGCATCAAGAACTCTGATCTTAAGTGCACAATGCAAGACATATTTATATGCAGAGAGTACATACCTGTGTCACCACCACCAGATGAGAAATCAGCAGTCTTCTAGCACTCAGGAAAGTTCTCTCCTGCCTCTGTCCAATGGCTACCATAGTAACCACTATTTGACATCCATCAACATTGATTAGTTTTGCTTATTTCTGAACTTCATTATAAATGGAATCACATCACATGTTCTCTCTTATGTCTGGCATCATTCAGTCAACATAATGACCATGAAGCCCATATTAACTTTGCGGCCGGCCAGCACTAAGAGCCAAGGCATTTAGTGAGTCCCGCTCTAGAACCCCACTTGTACTTTCAGACCGTCCACCAAGGAGCCCTACAAGTGCCGCTGTGTGGAGGAGGAAGGGGCAAGGGGGTCCAATCGTGGTGGGGGGTGTCTACAGCTGATAAAGTTCTTTATGTCTTTCACGCAGAGGGTTTGCATGAAAATGTCTCTTGCCCAAAGACTTCTAAATCAAAACCACAACACTGCTGTTCTAAAAGGTTTTCAGAGTCCCTCCAAACATGATGTATTTTTTTGCCCCTTGGTCAAAAGTTGAGAAGGAAGAATAGAAACACCAATGATGTCTGCAGAATTCCAGGTGGGAAAAGGATATCCTCTTTCCAATACCCTTATTCCCATTTTGAGACCAGAAGCCCTCTCCTGACAGCAAGAATAGTGTGTAGGAGTTTCGGTACCCCAGACACCAGCGCTCTGCCATTCTCCTCGCAGCCACAAGGAGGCGGTGTTCCCAGCACCCTGCCTGAACAACTAGACGTTTGGGTTGCCCAGAAGGTGAAGACAGGATGAGCCAAGGTAGGTTGCTTCACAGTCAAGAAGGAGCGGGCAGCAATATCCCACATGTCTATGTGGCTTGTGCCGATTTATCTTTCCCCCGGCAGGTTCAAGCTCCTTGCTGGAGTTAGATACTGGCCTATTCCCTTTCTGAAGGTACGGGGAGATCTAAATGGAGCAATTCAACAACGAGCAAAAGGACTAAAGACTCTAGGAGTAAAGACACCTACCTAGGACCTGCGCTGTGGTCTGTGGCTCTTAGCCCCATCAATGTGGAAGGAGAGAGCAGGGCGAACAGGTGGGCCGGGCTTCCCCAGCCACTCCACAGCGCTGGTTCTGTCCTAGACCCTGGCGGAGACAGAAGTACAGTCTGACAAGCACTCTTCCCTTAATTTCAAAGCCCCTGTGGACGGCAAGGGAAATTTAATCCATATGTCTCTGATTCGTTTGTACTCAAACTCATCAACATGTTGTTTCGTAAGAGCTGCTTCAAGTCCAAGTGCCTTTTTTTACAGCCCTTAAAACTCTGAGTTTCTTCTTCAAAACAGGAAATCATACCGTGCCAAGAGAAAAAGAACTCGAACCCTCAGAGGTTCAAACTGGGTTCAGAGCTCCTGCTTCCCAAGAGACCCCAACCAGCTGGGAGGAGACCAGTGCCCCTCTGCTCTCCCGCACCATGCCAGGGGACAGAGGTCTAGCAGCAGCCAAAGCTGACGGGTTCACCTCTAGAGGGAGCAGGTTTGGGCCATCGCAGGGTGAAACTGAGCTGTTCACGGTCAGGCTGAGCTCCTCAGAGAGCACAGAGGCCTGCAGGCTGCAGGAGGGAGGGAAACCAGGCCAGGACCTCTGTTCTGCTGCAGCAGAAGTTGCATCTTGACTCCAACAGGATCACCGCAAGCAGGCTCCCCAGGAAGCGACCCGGGGCCCGCCGTCTGAGCTTAATCACGGGCTCCGGCAAGATCTCTGGCCTGCTGGTAAGCAAAGCTGGTCCACACTGACAGATGGAAGGATGGCTCTATTCCAGCCTCGCCCTGCCTCTCCCCACTGCCCTCACCTGGTTGAATCTCCGCTGCTGCCGCACATGTACAAAGACACCCCTCTGCCCTCTGGCTGGTGGAACTGGACGCTACCAAGGAGACGGCGAATGAGCAGGGCCCTGTGTGTAAACTGGCCTGGAAGGACATCCTGGACCTACCACAAGCTCTAGCCAGCCTGTGGGCAGCCACGCCCTCTCCTGAGGATGGAGTCTACGGGCCACAGCATGTGCGCACTCCGATGTAAGTGTGCACACATTTTACTCACACCACGCAGTTTGGATAAGCTACACTTCAGGGACTGAAAATCGTTGACAGCTGCCCTAGAGAGGAAACAGATGATTCAGCAGGAATTCTCATGTTAACCAGTCCACAGGGTCTGAAGGGTAGAAAACAAGCTCACCGATGTCAAATATGGCAAAAGCAACCTCAGTGCAGCAAAGCAGCTATGACGAAGGGAACCCCAAGAGACACTTCTCCACGTAGGAAGAGCGGGGAGAAGGGCATAGCCCTGGATGGGTCTGGCCCAGCAGCATAGCCGTGAACTTGGGAGGAGAAGAGATGGGCTTTTCCAGTGTGAGAGATTGGACAGGCCTTCAGCAATGTGCATTCCCTGCTCCCTCCCTGCCTGTTTTGGGCACGGGTGGGTGACTTGCTTTGGGCAATGAAATGCAAGGAAGCTGACAGTGAGAACGCCAAGCCAAGCAGTAAGAGGCACGATGCGTTTCTGCACACCCTTTCACAGCCCACCACACACCACATGAGAACACGTCCCAGTCGGGAGTGGTGGTGCACGCCTGTAATCCCGCCACTCACTCGGGAGGCAGAGGCAGGAAGATTATGAGTTGAAGGCCAACCTCGACTAGATAGTGAGATCCTAGCTTTATAAAGCAAAACATAAAAGAGATCACGTTCCTGAAGCTGGGATCCCAGATCGAGAAATGTGGAGGCCCAACAGAACCTAGTACAAAACCTGGAGCGGAACTTAGGCAAGCCCAGCTGCAATTTGCAAACCCAGCCCACTGACAGGCTGGGACAAGAAACAAATGCTTGTCCGAAGCAATTGAGTTGGGGGTGGGGTTGTTACCAGGCATTCTGCAGCAACAGCTGACTAAGACATGTGGTTATGATCTCAAAAGCAGATTGCAGAAGAGTACTGATGTCAGCTCTGCTGTCCACCCAGGACCCAGCCCGGCCAGTCTTGTCCCATAAAACACGTCTGTAGCAGCTGAATCTTCTCACTCTGCTATTGTTAGTTTACTCCTTCCTTGTACAGCCATCTACTGAATAAAAACTGCTGGTCTGTAGGGATACAGCGATTAATGGGGACAGGACTATAGCCTTCAGCGGTGTATAGGTTGCAGGGGAGAGAACAGCAGTGCAATATGACACAGATGGGGAGTGTGGCAGAACAATCCTAGGGCATCAAGTCCGAAAGGTGTGGCTGCAAAGGCGCGGCAAGGCGAGCAGGAGTGTCCAGGCGGGCCGGGAGGGCTTCCTGGACGGACCTGGTCTCTGATGCCTGAGTCGTGAGCAGTAAGCAAGAGTGCTCTGTGCAGAGAGCTCTGCCAGTGAACCACAGCACTCTAAACCTCTGGAGCTACTGCCCAGTTTCACTCCTCCAGGTAGCACACACAACTGCTTGTTTAAGAAACTTTTATTGAATACCTACTATATGACAGGCCTGCTGACTTGGTAGCCACCAGTGACCTGGTGGCTACGAGCACTGGGCAGGTGGCTGGTCTAAAGTGAGATGTGCCGTAATTACAAAAGCACACAAGATTTCAAAGACAATATGGGTGAAAAGGGATTTAAAATATCTCGTTTTAAACCCAGTAACATATTGAAGTGGTAATATTTTGGATATACTGAGTTAAATAAAATGCATGATTGGAAATAATGTCATCTGTTTCTTTTAATTTTTTTTTAATACAGCTACTAGAAAACTTGAAGGCACACAAGTGTCTCTTGTTATATTCCTGTGAAACAGCACTGCAGTGGACCTTCAACCCACATTTGGTGACGCATTAGAATACCCCAAGGATCATGTAGAAACTCTAAAGCCAGGCTGTATGTACCAAGATCCATAAGAGGAGAATCCCTGGTGGGGCGGTGCACACATCAGCTGTCTGGGTAACTCCCCAGGGGGTGCCCTGTGCAGAGTCACAGCACAGGCTCAGCTCTTTGCTAGCCCTTGGTGGACTTTGGGGAGCACGAAGGCAGTGGGTCCTGGGGCAGGGAGCCTCGCAGCTCCACCCACCCCAGAGGGGTTACAGGGGAAGTTGGAGAGCACTCGGCTTGCTGCCTGGGGCAGTTGCTGGCTGGTCACCCCAGGCTCTGTCCTCCTCTGCGGTCCGTGCACCACTTCCTGCCTGTCGCAGCCACCAGCAGGTCGGCTGTCCAGTGAGCCAAGACCTAGCCAGAGAGCCACGGCCGCCTTCTGGGCTCGGCCCTTCCCAGGGCTGAAATTGGACTTCAGCTACTTAACGTCCTCCCCTGCCTGAGCACGCTTAGCTGGAAAATGGCAGTATCCCTATATTAGGTCACAGAGAGGTTTCTAGTAATGGAACACACACACACACACACACACACATATGCAGGCAGGTGGTTTATCTGAATATTAACTGAGTGTGATGTGAGGGTAACATAACAATTAGCAGTGTGTAGCCAGCTCCCCAGAGGCAAAGTGGGCACCTCAGGGCGTCACAGATGCATGTATGCGTGAAGTGAGAGCTGGTGCTGCCGAGTAAATAAAGATCCAAAGCTGAAAACAGGGAGGCACCCAGGGCCCCACAGGGGACACCGTAGCCAGGGCTTCCCTCTCAAGGATTCTGCAGCTGGTGCTGGGGAGTGGTTCATGGGCCCCCCAGGGGCTGCTGCCTCGTCTCTTCTCCCTTGCACTGGCTCCCACTCAGGCTCTCCTGCTAGCGGCACACTTCCTGCTGTCACTTGGAATTCTGGTTCTGCGCCACAGAACACACCCTCGAACGCAAGGCAGGAGGAAGATGTGAGGGCGGAAACCAGCAGCTAAAACACCAGGTGATGCCCGGACTCTCCTCACAGGGCAAGGGGTGAAGGAACAGAGGGAAAGAGACACCGTCCCCAGTCACGGAGCTCCTTAGAAGGGGACACTGTGAAAGCATCAATGCATAGTGGCCAGGCAGCGCCAGACAGCCACAAAATATGGTCACCACTGTCACTGTGGTGGTAGCCTCATGGGCACATTCAATGTCAAAACTTCAAATGCCTTAAATATTTCCAGATGGTTGTGTGTAAACTGGGTTTCCACAGGCCAAAAAATACACACCACACTGGGAGACCTTGGATAAGCCATGAGACTTTCTGGGCCTTCACTTCCCCGATGAAAAGTAGATTTTAAAAAGTACTATATTCAGGGAGTTGTTGTGAGGAGAACACGAAATTGCTCACCCCAATGGCCAGCTTGCAAGTATCTGCTCCTTTGTGTCATAGAGTAATAATAACAGTTATTATTGTGGTAACATGTTTCTGTGCATCCACATGCCTCTGTTATCTCCCACGAGGAAGACATGCTCCTGTCCCACCAGCCTGGGAAACAAGGCGCATGGGAAAATTAAGACTGGGTTAATAGTAATGGCATAGTACACGTACTAATAGCAATAGCATGCAGGAATAGTAACATATAAAAATAGCATTGTATATAATATAGATATATCAGCAAATGTAATATATATTACTAAAATAATATAATATACAATGATAAGATAAAGGTCATACAGTAGCAATAATAATAATTATTATCGTCGCTAAATCTGGGCGTCTGGAAGTGGTTAGGCCAAGCATGGGCTGAGGAGTGAACTGGCAGCCAGAGCTGGGAATTCATAGATGTGGCTTCTGTCTTAGAAGATCTTGCGGCAGAGAAGGGTTAAGCAGGCAGGTATTATGAAGGGCCCCAGCCTGGCCTCCCCATTTTCTAGCTGTGGGATCTTGGGGAGGCTGCCTGACTTCTCTGACACTCAGTGTTGTGGAGTATACAATGGAGCTAACTAGATGAATAATCTCTGACAGTCACAGCGGGTGTCCAGCGGGGAAATGGGTGCTCTGCACCAGCACAGCTCCCGGCACAGAACTGATGCAAGGAGGCTGGCTGTTTTCATCTCCTCAGTCACTATGGTCATCAAAGCCACCAGGGCCTCCGGGGCCCCAGCTAGGGGCTGAGTGATGTCTAGGCTGCCCTCAGCCAGCGTGCCTGCCTCCAAATCCCACCGACCACTTCCTGGCTCCCAGCCCAGAGCCCATTACTCAACCCTCTGCGCCTCAGCTCAGCTACCTGTAAAATAACGTAATAACCAAGAGCTCTTTAACCTATCCACCCCATGTCTAGAAACCTAGCCCGGGGAAACAGTCTGAGATGTACATGGAGATTTATGCACAGTGATGTCCATCGGTGCATTTCTAAAACGGGGAATACCCAGGGAACTGACACGCCCAACCCCGGAGACTCATCGGGGGCCCATCCAAATGATGCAACACTGCTCACCCATTAAGAAGCATCTTGTCAAAGACCATGTAAAGGTTGGGGGAAATGTTCGAGACATGTTCTTAAGATGAGAAACACGTTACAAAAGTAGCTGGGTCGCCATTTGCCTTAAGGCATTTGTGATGAGCTGGAAAAGATGACCTAGAAGGCCGTAGGCAGCCCGGCCCGACAAAAGCTCAGTGATTTCCTACAGCCTCCCTGTTCCTCCAATCTAGCCACCTTATCCTCTGCACTGTTCACGGACTGTGCCAGGCGCAGTCCCTCCTCAGGGCCTTTGCACTGGCTACCTCCCCTGCCAGGAATGCTCTTTCACAGATATCTACATGACTCGCATCTGTCAGATTTACGCACATAACACCTTTCCCATTAGGACTTTCTTCAACGTCCTCCTCTCAAAAATTACAGTTTCCCTCCAACGCAGGGTCCTCTGGCCCAATTCTATTTTTTCTTTAGCATTTATCACCACCTGACATTTCATGCATTTCACTTATTTGCCCAGTTGTTCATCTCTCTCTACTCTAATGTGAGCTCCCTAAGAGAAGGTTTGTTTTTCGGTTTTTTGTTGCTATTTGTTTTTGTCTGTATTGTTCTCTGCTACACCCCCATGTAGGAAATTGCTCCGGTACTAGAGAAGTGCTTCAGAAATTTCTGTTGCGTGAATAAGACAGACATGGTATAATCCCGTGTCACTTTTACATTAAGTGATGCATGGATAAGAATTATCTCTGAGTGGTGGAAAGCAGATAATTATTACTTTCCTCTTGAGCTTTTCTGTATTTTCTGAAACTTCTCCAAGATTATACATTATTCGGTATCTTCAGAACAAAAAGTGCTGTGGGCGCTAGTTTTTCATGGGTGTAACAAACTGACTTCATTATGTGGTGCCTAGTGAGGAAAAATTCTCTGCTTCCCAGATTAGACATGGTACTTTAAGGAAGACAAAGTCACCGTCCACATCATTTTGGAGATCACGAAAGAGAATAAAGTAATGTCCACTTTTATCAACAAAAACTCAAATGAAAACCCTGCCCAAACCCTTGTCTCCTCCATCCAGGCAGCAGGCTCCTGGCCTCCAGCCAGCCCTCCTGGGGGCTGGGGGCTGAGACCTGTCCTTGTGCCCCTCAAGGACCCAGACCTCCCTACCGTGACTGCCCACCTCTCACTCTGCTGAGCTGGATGATCCCCCCACCAGGCCTCTGTGCTTGGTGTCCTGCCCACCAGGAATGCTATTCTCCAGAGCTCCACAAGGTGCGCCCCCTGGCTATTCTGCAGGCCTGGGCGGGGGAGGAGTGGAGGAGGGTCCCATTCAAGAGGAGCTCCCCAGCCGCTCCAATAGCCTGCACTCTGGGGACTCAGTCTCCTCCATCTCAGCACCTTCCGTTCTTGGATGCAGTCCCATGTTCACTATCTCCCCTGCAACTCTACCCTCCATGAGGCTCCCATGCAGGCTTCATGAGAGCAAGTACTATTTACTGTTAAGTTCCACTATGCAAACTTAGTGAGGGCTCAAAAATGTTAGATGAATGAATGGAGGAAGAGAGGAAGGAGGAGGGAAGATAGAAAAGGAGGGAAATAGAGATGGAGGGGAGGAGGCCAGCCGTGAGCCACACAGATAAGTATTCTTCTGTAATTATCAATGGAAAGAATGAAATCTGCTCATATTTGTTCACTTGGCATCTTCTATAGAAAATCCTTAATGCAAATCCAGCCACAGTTACTGGTCCTCTACAAATGGTCATGACTGCCAATCTCTCCAGCTACTCCTAGGTGTACAATGCAAGAGAAATAAATAAATTTGCAATACCAGCCCACAGCTAACTTCCAGAACAATTTTCCACTTGCTGTCCTCTACCTTCTCCTCCTCCTTTGAGCCTCCTCCACAAGCACCAAACACTGCCTGTTCCTCCTATCTCTTCCACCAGGCTACAGGCACCTGCACCCTGATTGGTGCAGAAAGCATGGTTTCTAGGCCAACATGGGTGCGGTCCTCTGGTCTACCCCACTGTGAGCCTGGTGCATGGTGGTACATGCTTGAGGCATCTGACCGAGATTTTCGCCTTTAAAATATCAGTCCTAAACTTAGTCCCTAGCCCTCCTCTGAGATCCTTGTGACCCAGAGAAACACCAGAGTCTGGACAAGTGAATACTCTGACATCTCCTTGGTTGTTGGTCACAGTTCTGAAAGGAAAGCCACGCTGAATTAGGAATGCGACTATCTGCAGCTTAACCTTCCTGATATAAGTAAGAGATGGAATGGTCAGGCCTCTTGTTAAATCAATGCTTAAAAGGAGACTTTGGAAGGACTAAATACAAGCATAGAATTAGGAAAGATTCATACTATCTTAAAGCTAGAAAAGGAATTAGCAGAAATGGCCAATGTATATCATGGAGGGAGATAAAGCACTGTGATGAGAAGTATTCTGAGCCTGAATCCAAGCCTAATCGTGCCATGATCAATTAGTGATGTCTGCCATGGGCACAAGAACAAGGAGATCACACATCTGACCCACATCTGTGAACTGGTAGGGGGGTAAGTGTTCCTTGCTCACAGCTCTCAAATTCTTTGTATTTCCATGACTCACCTCTCACCTGTCAGATGAGTATCCCCAAGACTATGAGCAATTCCCAATATGCCAAAACTCTACCCCTCTCTGTCATACTCAAGAAAACATATCAGAATGCAAGTAAGTGAAAGCACCATGAATCTGCCCCAATTTATTAAGGGGTAAATCTTCTGCAAAAGCCAGCATTTGAATATTGGTAAGAAATTACTCGCATCCCATCTCACGGTGGATCGTGCATGATGACAAGGCAAATGAGACCCAAGTCGCTCAGGCTCCCTCCTGCCTCACAGAGGTGCCGCGACACCCAAGAGCAGCGTGCTCACAGGCAGTATGTTTCTGCTCTGCCTGTGGTTTGGACCCAGCTTCAGGCTCCTTCTCTGGACAAGGTCATGCCCTCCTGAGCAACGGGGGCTGGCCGGGCAGATGGAACACAATTGCTAACTCTACCCACTCATTGTCCTACTGAAGGGCCAGGTCAGACTCCAGTCACCGACACTCCATAACTAGTGTCACCTGCAAGACTCTCACTGCCTGTCCATGAAGGTCAGGACCTCAGAGTCCCCTACCAAATCAGATTTCTTTGGACACAACCACGCAGCTGCTGCACCTGGAGCCCTGGCAGGACAGAGCTTGGTTGAGCATCCAGCAGGCAGAGGTGGGCTTTCCCACAGGCAGCCTATGTGCAGCCAGGGTATTATTCTCTCTTGAGGGAATGAGGCCACCAGAGGAAGCCGACCACAGGTGTGCCCAGACAGGAAGAAGGTGTCTTACTTTACTACAGTGCCATAACAAACTGCCACAAACTCAAGGACTTCAAACAACAGAAATTTATTCTCTCATAGCCCTGGAGGCTGGAAGTCAGAAACCAGTTTTACTGGGCTGACACCAGGCGTATGCAAGCTCTAGGGGAGAATCTGCGCTTTGCTCGTTCAGCTTCTTTCCAGTGGTCTTCCTTAGCTAGCAACCATACCACCCCAGTCTTCAAAGCCAACACCCTCACATCTCTCCTCTGGTCTCATGCGCCTTCCTGCTGTGTACAATCACAATGCCCTCCACCTGCCCTCCACCTCTGTCTTACAAGGAAGTATGTGATTACATTTAGGGTCCATTTGGATAATCCAGGATAATCTTCCATTGCAAGTTCGTTAATTTAATCACTTCTGCAAGGACTCTTTCGTCATCAACAGGTAGTAACGTTACTACAGGTTCCAGGGATGAGGGGCTGACTGGGTTTTTTTTTTTTGGGGGGGGAGCATTATTTTGCCTATCCCAAAGGCATACTTTTAACTTTATGTGAATATAAATGGGCTTTGTCCCCTTAATAAGGAATCTCAAAGAGATGAAGAAGCATTCGGTGCCAAAGAGGAAGCCCAATTTGGATTGCAAAGTCAAGTATCTATTCTCTTCCTGCAAAAAGCCAATTCTACAAGATATAATCAATAACTATTGTGCTACTTGAATTTTAAAAACTTCATTGCAGTAAAAGACATGTTACCATTAATCCCCCTCAAAAATTTCCCTTTCAATTCCAATACACTTAATCCATCATTCTTGCCACTTTGCAAAGCGGTTCTGAAGTCCTCTTTTGTGAGAGTTTAGTTGTGCTCCTGAGGCTGCCTCGAGGTCCTGAATCAATTCAAAACGTTTACTTTCATGGTCATTTTGACTTTGGGGAAGAGCCAGCAGTCACACAGTGCCAGATCCACTGACGAAGGTGGATAAGGACGCACTGTAATGTTTTTCGGAGACTGCCTTTCCGCTGGATGGCACGAGGCACCAGTATTCACCATATCTCTGATCAGATCTCATAAAGATACTCACAAAAGAGGACTTCCAAAACTGCTTCAGAAAGTAGTAAGAATGATGGATAAGTGTTTTTGAACTGAGGGGGAGTCTGTTGAAAGGGATTAATGGCAGCATGTCTTTTACTGTGATGCATTTTTTTAACTTAAACATTCATTGTACTTTTTATCACCCTTTGTAAATGCAGGGAGTGGAGAAAAACAAACATGAAGAGAAAAGCTGGGGAAACTGTTTTCCCATCACCACTCTGCCAACCATGCATGGCTGAGTCTCAGGACAGCATGACTGGGAACAGGAAGTGGGGGGTGGAGCCAGGCAGCCCACACAGCCCATAAATGGCAGAATCAAGAGGTAAAGAGCTTCTGTCTGATCTAAGAGTCATGCTGTGCCCCCTACAGCACACCTGCCCCAGGAGCTGCACCTGGTCCTGGTAATGGCGAAAGTGAGATCTTAGCCTGGAGCCAGCATCACAACAACAGGGCCAGAATAACTGACCCCTGGGGAACCTCTGGACTAGACAGCAGTTTCTCTCTCCTGACTCAGTAAGGACGCTTTTAACATTTTCCATGGGCCTCCACGGCTTTAGTACACAGTCCGTCCATACTCACAGTATTAGCCCTCTACTCATCTTTTGCAGAGAGCCATTGTTTACTGAATGCCTCTACCCCACACAGTGGGATTGAGCTTCCATAATCCTACCAGAAACTGAGACTCAGGCCACCCACATGGAGGAGCCAGATTTGACTGGAGCCCTCCCTGACTCCTTGAAGACCCACCATGCAAGGGGAGTATGCATCCTCGCTCTTGCCCAAGGACACAGAGGCTCTCTGGAATGGAAGGCCTTTAGAAAAAGCCATTGGAGGGGACTCTTGTTGCTGCAGGCTTTAGAAGAAAGTGGGCTGTCAAAAGAGTCTTGAGAAAAAAGGACTCTTCTTCCAGCAGCATCCCCAAAGGAGGTCCCTGCCCACCTCCGGAGAGTGCAGAGAGGAAGAATGAGATCATATCTATAAAATACTCTGCCTTCCAGGGAAGGAGGATGATGTGTAGACTGTGAGCCTGGGCTCCCCAGGCCTAGGCCGTGCACAGATTCACAAGCTGCGCCCTGGGGGCCATCAGATGCCCACAGTTCTAGCTGACTGAGCAAGGCCCAATGCCCTGCAGATGTGAATCCACCTCCCTAGACACAAATTATTCTCAGGGAATAGTTTAAATAGCGGGAAGAATATGGCTCAGTGTTTTCTATCATTGTGAATTAGTATTGCTCAGATTATGCCTATCTAAATGCATCATAATAGAATGAGTCTGATTGGCCAAATTCTTATTACAGAATAATTAGTAGGAAAATAATGGCTAAGTGAGGGTGGAAGGTTTTCAGATCTTGTTTAGACAGGCAGTGGCTCCCTAACGCCCTCAGTGGTTGGTACTCAGCTACCACAAGAAATAGTAATGAAAGAGTCTTATAGTCTCTGAAAGGTTCATCATCTTCCTGTCAATAGTCACATTCTAGAACTTAATGGACCCTTCAGAATATGAACTGGTTGGGAAGCTGCATAAAGAAACATGGGCTGCCTGGAGGGAAAGTCTTAACACAAGTTAATCCCCTTCTGACTAGCATCCATATCGGAGCTGGTAAATGGCAGGAATCAAAGGGCGGGGCCCAAGCTTGCTGCCAGGATGCAGCCAGCCTTCCTGGAGTGCCTTTCCTCCCTCTGCGAGCAGTTCCCCTTGGGCCACGCCTACCTACCTGGGGGTGGGGGGAGACAACACTCTCTTGCCACTTGTGGGGAATCTGCCTGAATTAGTAGGTTTGTTGTTTCATACCTGTTTCCCCTCCTACTCAGCCTACGGCAGATCAATAACAAATCTTCAAATAAAAACTTGAAATGAGAAAATAAGCGATCTAGCTCAAGAAACTCAATGGAATTCTAATAAATGGTGCTTCGCCCTCTGCCTAGACTTGGAAGCTTGAGGAGTAAGTTGGGTCTAAAGATTTAGCCTGGTCATTTTGGTGTCCGTGAGACTCATCCTCATGGTGGGTATAAAGATAAAGGTTATTCTACTTTCCCCAAATTCCATTTCAAAGAAACTCACATCTCCAAGCCCAATTCCCTTTCATGTGTTCACCTTTTATTTTTAAATGATTATTGACCCACGAGAAGTTTCAAAAATAACACAGAGAAGTCCCATGCATACATCACCATCTCCCCCAGTGGTGGCATCTTACCTAATTATGACGAACGCATTATCAAACCAGGATAGTGTCACAATTCTGCTCAAATTTCACTAGAAAGCCTTGTCTCCTGCTGCAGCAAACTCCCCCACACTGTCCATTTATAACTGCCCAGTATTCACTGCCTAATAAAAGGTTTCTGGTTTCTTCCTGGGAACTACCTTTCCTCCACTGCGTACAGTATAGATGAGAGGATTATTTTAGGATGCAACCTTCTAAGAGGAAGCCATAGTGACCTTGCCTCCCACAGCCCACCTGAAAGCCAACAGGCCAACCCTAGGTCATCTTAACCATGCTGTTTTACAAGATGTTAACTGGTCTGCCAGCTCCCCACACCACGGAACAAGCCTTATTTCATCCCATGCACAAACCTGGCCAGCACTCTCTTCCTGGCCTCACTACGTTTTGAAAGCCCCCACAAACTCTTCATCGATTTCCAGTCATCTGGGTGGCCAGAATCGGTTCTTGTTGCATGTAAAATGAATGTAGAGTGGATCACCCCCAGTTACTATTAACTGGGAATGAGCTGGCCCAGGACAATGTCCATTCAAGAAGAACCCACTCTATGTTACACAGACCCGAAGGCAGATGCTGGTGGGACTCCACCAACCTCCCTGGCCCTCCTTGGTTTACTAGGAATT
>PVJO010011985.1:0-57438 GCA_004026905.1 Hystrix cristata | reverse complement strand
TTTTCAGTCTGCGGTCTTCGGACTGGTTTGGAGCTGTCTGGTGAGCTGTCGTTCTGTGGCACTCAGGAGTGGATTGTACGCAAACTCAAGTTGGATTTTACCCGAGATTGGACAACCTCATGGCCACAGCAAGAAGTATGAAGTTGGTTCAGGATAGAAACAAAGGCCCTGAAAATATTTTCAATTAATTTGGCGTGGAGATGAACTAGTAAAATAATTTAGACAAGCCCAAAACAAGGAAGTCAATCGACATAAATTTGCTAGAATGAATTTTACTTTTCAGCACGTTCCTCCGTTCTTTTTGGTTAACAGCTCTGTAAAGTCCTACATGCATATATATGTGGAGAAAGAAATGTTAAAAAAAAATCACACTTTTGCGTTAGAGAGAAATGATGCTGGCTTAAATTAGAAATGAATTAGCCTGTGCTTTACCAGATGCTTTCTTATTTATTTATTTATTTATTTATTTATTTATTCATTCATTCATTCATTCATTCATTCATTCATTCATTCCCAGATGATGATCCACAGGCTTAATGCTCCAAAACTATCCACAAGCATTCTTAGGTATAGACACCCGGGATAGACACGTGCACGGGTGCAGGCTGTTTACAACCGCCACGAATTTGGAATTACTTTTTCTGGGGGGTGGTCTAAGAGCGCCAGGGAGGCGGGATGTGCTCCGCTCCCCTCCTTCGCGTGCTTTCCCCTTCTGCGTTATTCGGGGATTAGCGGCGGGGGTCGGCCCAGACACAAACGCAGCTGGCTGTACGGTCTGCCCGAGCCCCGCTGTGCAACCACGTCAGGAATTCCAGTAAGTTGGCAACACTGGAGCACAAAGACAACAACAATGAGGAAACCCTTCAGGGCAAAGGAATGTTTGGAGCCCCGACTGCCACAGTGAAAGGACATACGCTCGCGCGCGCAGAGGCACACACACACACACACACACACACACACACAAACACACACACTCGCGCCTGCGCACCCACGTGCGCCCCGCGGAGGCCCATCCCAGGGCGCACACGCAGCCCCCTCCCACCTGCTCCAGGCACCGCGGCTGCGCCCTGCGATCCGGAGGGGCCGGGCGCTTGGTGACTGCGGTGCGGTCCGGGAGGGCGTCGGGCCGGCCTGACCCCGGCGCGGTCTCGTACCATCGCCGACCGCCTGCACCCAGCATAAATCACCCGCGTACTGCACTGCGGCACCGCGCCCCATCGCCGCGTCCCTCCTGCCGCCCGGGTCGCCCCACACTCCCCAGGCCCTCTGCCGGCCCCTCGGCGCCGCACGACTGGGTCGACGGGTTCCAGTGACTTTGGCCAGAGCTCAGAACCCTGGATTTTCCAGCCCAGAAGTCATTCTATCGGCAACCCTGCTCTTTTTAGTCTAGTTTGTCTCTGCGTGTCTACTTGTCTTTTCTTCTTCCAAACACCTGGGCTGGGAGGACGTAGCTCGGGCACATAGCGCTTGCCTACACGCGCGAGGTCCTGGGTGCAATTCCCAGGACGTCAGAAATAATAATCAGTAACACTAATCGTACCCCTCTCTCCCCCAGCAAAGCTCCCAACCACTTCCGTCCACCGAAGCTGCGCGACCCGACTGTGCGAGCAGCACAGCCGGGATCGTGGGTGTCCAGGGGAGAAGGGGCTGGAGCGAGTGGCAGGTTCCGGTCTCCCGGAGAGGAGGCGGCGGGACCTTGCCCAGGGGCCACGTGGAGCGAGAGCCGCCGCGTCCAGGCGTCACTGCCCCCTGGGCTGAGAGAAAGGGCTGTCTGGACCCGAACGCTGCTGCAGGGCTTGAGATAGTCTCAGGCACCGAGCTCCCAGCGTCCCAGTAAGTCGCAAGAGCCCTCATGTTTCTGGTGAGGTGTCGCATACGGGCTGACGACCGTGCTGCGAGCACGCGTGGAAGTCTCGGTCGCGGGGCTCCTGGGAGCCGGGTCCTCACCAGCCCATTCAACGTGGCCCCAAAGACTGGGACCTTGGGGCTCCCCCTCGTGTCTTCCCTCTTATTAACTGGGACCACGGAAAAGTGTTTCAAAATGCAGATTCAAAAGAAAAAAAAAAGCACAAACTTGTAAGAACTATCTGGTAACACCTGCAGATGTGGCGCTGAGGAAAAGAGCCCCGCTAACAACGATCCAGACACCTCTAAATAGTAAAAGCACAGAGCAACCCTCTCTGCGGCGCAGCCGAACCCCACCGGGGACACCAGGGGGTCCGGGGAGGGGGCCCAGGGATTGAAGATCATGCTCTCTCCAGCAGGCTCTACTCCTACCCTTCCTTCTCTTTTCTTTCCCTCTTTCCCCTCCTATCTTTCCTTTCCCAGGTCTCATTTACGTTTCTCTCCTTCATTCTTGTCTTTCCTCCGCCGCACTCCTTTCCCCCGTCGCTCTTTTCGGCTTCTACTCGCAGCCCGAGCCACTGCGCCAGTAGGAGCGAACGTGCCGGCGCTGGAGTGTGGCCGCGGGGTGTGAGCGCGAGGGAGCGTGACTGTCGGTGCGAGCGAGGCCCGGCGCGCGGCTGCGGACAGCGCACGTGCGAGCGCGCCCGGGTCCGAGCGCCAAGCAGGGGGCGGGCCGGGCGGCAGGGGGCCTGCCCCACCGGATTCCCGCATGCTAGTTCCGGGGCGGCGGGGTCTAAAGGGCTTTATGCGCGGGCCGGAGGGTGGGGACTGGCGCGGGTAGAAAACGGGATGCTCGGCGCGTCGGGGGCGGCTTTCTGCCATTAGGCGCGGTCGCCAGCGGAGCGCTGCGGGAGCTGCGTGCTGCGTGCGCCCAGCTCCCCGAGAAGGAACGGTGAGGCCGGCACGGCCGCGGCGATGGAGCGCGGGGAGGCGGCCACGGTGTGCTCGCTGCTGCTGCTGCTGGCGCTCGCCGCCTGCCCGGCTCGGGTCGGCGGCCAAGGTAGGCGAACGCTCGTCTGGAGCAGCGCGCCACGTCGGGCTTCTCGGGCACCGCAGGGTCGAGCGGCCGCCGGCCGAGGGGAGCGCGGGCCGGGCCGGCCGGGGAGGGCGGCGGCGCCACGCTGCTCCTCAGGGGCGCTCAGGTTGCGGGGCCCCTCGGCCCGGCCGGGACCGGAGGACGCAGCCCCCGGGTTTCGGTGACAGCGCGCCCCTCGGGGACCCCGTCTTTGTGCCCGGGGTTTTCCCCATCCTCTCCGAAGAGTACTTGGAGGTCGGAAGCGGGAAGGCGAGGAGCCCCCGGCAGGTCTGCAGCCTGCGCCGGCAGCCCGCGGTGTATCCTCCCGGGCCGAGCGGCCCAGCGCAGCCGAGCGCAGCTCCCCACCTGCAGCGCTCCGGGACCCTGCGCGCCGACCCGGCCGTGCTCCCCTCCACTCCCCTCCCCTCGCCGCCGAAACCCGGTCCCGCCGTGACCCCCGAGAGGCCGCATCTCAAGATACGGATCGTTTACGAGCCGAGATAAGGCCGGGAGGCGGGATTGGCCGAGAGGACGGCTCTGCGCTGAGGTCTTTTCTTGCAGGGTTTTCCTTTCCACCCGGGAGGTGGGGGCTTTTGTGTGGATGAATGGGGCTCGACTGCGCCGCCGTTTTGGGGCTCAAAGGCCGAATGGGAAAAGTTCCCTAGTACGGCCTGAAACTTCTCTCAAATTGCTGGGGAGTTCGTTTTCCCCAGAAGCAGAGGAGAAGGAAAGAAAGGAAGAAGTGGAGGGAATAAAAACAGCAGAGGGGCTAAGGAGAGAGGAAAATACGAGCAAGCAGAAGGGCAGGAGGGGAAAAAGCGCAGTCGAAACAGAGCGGGAGAGCGTGAGGAGAGGGGCAGCGCGAGCCGGATGAATGGGAAGGGCGCGGAGGCGGCCGCGCAGCCCGCGAGCTCTGCCCTGGCTTTGCGTTGCTAGGTAGCGGCCGGAGCTGCGTGTGACCGACCGCCAGACAGACAGAGCGGACGCTGCTGCCACCGCGGGGACTAATCTGTCTGTGGGGAGGGGGGAGTCGCCCCTCCCCTCCAGATCCTTCGCGTCGGACAACTTAATTGCCCGACAATAAAAATGAAACCCCTATTGTGGCGGGATTAGCCAAAGCAATAAATTGATTTCCCTGGATCACATATTGGGGTTGACGGGTGGGGACCGTGGAAGCCCCCGTTTACAGAGGAGAGAGAGGAGAGGGCTTGTGGATGGGCCGTGGCATGTATTCAAATGGTTAATCTGCTTTCTTTCTTCAATTCTTAGCCTAAGCTCCTTAGAGAGAATCAAGTAAGTAATTATACAGCAACTCCTAGCAGCACCCATTTCAGACTTCCTGGGAAGAAGTTTGGAAACCCGGCAAACATCACTGCACTGGTCTTGCAGAAATCTTTGGAAAAGGAGGGGAGGCAGGGGGAGACTGTTACTAATTCTTTCTTTGAACACCTTTTCTCAGGATTAGAAACACAGCAAGAGGGGTTAGGGTTATTGTGGGAAGTTTGCACATTGCTGGAATATATCTATGTCTCTATCTATCTATATAGCTCATGTACTAAGTATAGTGATAGGATTTACTGTTTTTTTGTTTTTTGAGACAGAGTCTTGCTATATAGTTCAGGCTGGCTTTGAACTCACTGTGTAGCCCAGGCTTATGTCGAACTCGCACTTAGCAGCAGTTCTCCTGTCTCAGCCTCCCAAGTGCTGGCATTACAGGCGTGCGCCACTGCTGCGCCCGTCTAGGATTTCCTGTTTCTGTAGCTGCCTGGCAGAAGGAAATCTTACACCTCATTTGTCCATGAATGTCCTTGTAGAACAAAATGTATGTTCTTTTGCTGCGTTGATGGTTTGGTCACTAAATAACCTGTAGCTATTTTTCTTGGTAGTTTATATCTGTGTATCGTCCATTATATAATATATAGTATTAATATATATAGTAATAATAACAGCACATACTTATGTATGTGGCAGATTCCCTTCTAAGTACACTTATTGACTCATTTAATCTTTATAATATCACTTAAAGTAAGTACTGTTATTACCTCTTTTTTACAGGTGGGAAAATATAGGCACAGAGTAAGTAAGTTATTTGGCCATGGTCATATTACTGGAAAATGTTATGATGGAAACCTGTAGAATCCAGACTTCCTAATTTATCCACAAGAGTAGGTGGCTTTCTGTTTCTCTGACTCTTCTTTTTTCTTTTACTTTATTTATGTTTTGAGACAGCTTTGTGCTATGTAGTTCAGTCTGGTCTTGAACTCACTATGTAGCTGGGGCAGGCATTGTCTGCCTCAGCCTCCACAGTGTTTTTTTTTTTTTTTTCCCTTAACTTTGAAAAGTCTTGTTTCTCTAAATTACAAGCCATGTGTAAGGTTACTAAAGAAGCTCAGGGGCATTCTGCAAGTCTTTATCACATAAGATTTACCTGCTGCTTTGTAACTGGAGGTTTTTTTTTTCAGAAACTCCTCAGTTTTCTAAGATCTGAACTCAGTCACTTCATTTCTAGTCAGTACCTGATTGGTTTTAGGTATATGTGCTCTGCGTTAAGGGGATTTCTGTATTCCTCTTCATTGATCCTGAGTTATTATATGAAGCAAAATATAATGAAATTATGAATACCTGAAGTGAAGCACTATATTTCTGATAGAAGCCCACAGTAAGCTTTGGATCACTAGAAATTAAAAAAAAACTCAGTGTTCTGTGGTTTTTATTTTCAAAAAAATTCTATATTATAGTTAAAAATTATTTGCATTTTCTACATATTTTGCATAGTGCTTTTTTTTTTTTGGTGCTGTGGCTCAAATTCGGCCTTGCGCTTGCTAGGCTAGCCCTCTACCACTTGAGCTAAATCCCCAACCCATTGCATAATGCTTTTCAAGAAAAAAAATTGGGGAGTGCCTGAACGCTGAGGTCAGGCTGTCTGCCTTGCGGCATGGCTTCACTGTTTTCTGGCTGTGTGATCTTGGAGAAGTCACCTAAGTTTGCATGGCTCAGATTGCTGAACTGAAAAGTTGACGTGATAATAACGCAAGAATTAATTTCAGGACATTTTTGTGAACATAAAGATATAGAATATGTGAATGTTTACCATGATTAAGGTGTATAGACAATAAAAGTAACGGTAACTATTTTATTATATTTATCGACACTTTAACATACTCCTCTGATTAATCCCAGTTCCAGTTTTCAAATGTACATAGAAAAGTCTGTAAGCGTTTTTCACTTACAGTTAAGAAATTCCCAGACCCCAGAATGTACTTTAAAGTTTTTGGAGGGAGTGGGGCATGATTTGCAGTACTAGGAATTGAACCAGAGACACTCTTGAACTGCTTCCTCTCCCTGGCCCTTTCTTTTTTCTTTTTAGACAGTCTTGCTAAGTTACCCAGGCTGGCCTAGGAGTTAGTGTCAGCTTTCACGACAGTTTCATCTTGAAGTTTATGTCTGAAAGGGTTGTGGACCAATGACAATCACACATTTTTGCCCATCACATCTGTGCTACTTGGCTGCTGTTTTATTTTACAGCAGTTTCCTGCTGTTTGTTTCTCTGAAGTTCTTTTCCAGTTTTCACAGGGCTTCTGCTTGAACTTCTTTCTATCCTGTGTCTGTCTAGTCATAGAAACTCAGAGGACTTTGCAGATAGAGGAAGGGAATCTTAGCTATCTGCTGGTTTGGCTTGCATTATTTTAGAGATAAGCAGTTAACCAGGCAGAGGAAGGCAAGCCTGGAAGGGCTGAGAGGGAAGGGAGTTGAGCTCTTTGCCTAAGAGGTTGAGCGCCTTGCCTAAGGGAGAGTGGCTAAGATAGAGCTGAGATCCCAATCGGTCCCATTCCTAGGGTGTGCACTTGACTCATTTAGGTGTCTTCTGACTGGCCCCACCCTTTTAGGTGGGGGAAATTTCTAGATTCCTTTCAATTGATCCTAACATTATCAGATGAGGCAAAGTATAAAAAGAACGCCCAGCTTCCATTTTTCAAATTCTTGAGCTATGAACTTTGGTTTTTGTAGTGCAGACTGCTGTAGGTGTTTTAGTCTTTTTTTTTTTCCTTCCTTAGGATTGAGCCAGGGGCCTCATGCTAAATGCTCTAGCACTGAGCTACATTCCCAGCCTATTTTATTTTATTTCATTTTTAAAAATTTGAGGCAGGGTCTTCCTGATTTATCCAGGTTGGCCTTATGCCTCAGCCACCAGAGTAGCTGGAATTTCAGGCTTGCACTACCACACCTGGCTGGTTTTTAGTCTTATTCAAGATAATTATTAGGTCGTGGTTAATCACTGTCCATGTTCTCTAGGCAAGTACTGTAAGAACATTCAGTTTAAACTTGGTTTTTTTTTTTTTTTTGGTGCCAGGCATCAAACTCAGGGCCTTCCACTTGCTAGGCAAGCACTCTAGCCACTAAGCTAAATCCCCAGCCCCTAAACGTTTTATTTTATTTATTTATTTATTTATTTATTTTTTTCCCTGAAATTTTTAATTAAAATTTTTATTGAAATTTAAAGCAATGATATAAAGAATGTAAATATGTTTCCTGTGTTTCTAGTGTCATTGTAATACTGGTTTTAGGGTACCTGGTAAGTCTTAGTAGTTAGAACAGGATAAGTAGAAAGTAGAGAGTGCTTACAAAAGACAGAATGGAAGGAAAAATACTTGGAATGAAAAGGATTCTTTTGAGGGGGCATTATTTGAGGCAGGGTCTCACTATGTAGTTCAGGCTGGTCTTGAACTCACTGTGTAGCCCAAGCTGGTCTCAAATTCACAGTGAGCTTCTGCCTCAGCCTCCCGAATTCTGCGATTCCAGGCGGATGCCACCATGCCTAGTAGAAAAGAATTCTTAAGGTTGACTGGATGACTGTAGAGCAATCACAAAGGTACTAATTGTGAAGCCCTGTTCTAGAATGGAGGAAATGTGTGTGACAGAAAGAACTTTGATTGATTTAGTTCAAATGGCCCTGTTAACTCTATGATCCTGAGGAATGTTAAAACACTTTACCACCTATAGTGTATTCCACAAACATATACTAGCAGTAATTGTGAACAGTGGTCTGGTGAGTGAGTCATGAGGGCTATGGAAAGGTGAAGGAGGTTGAGAACTGCAAAGAGTTTAGGTTTCACAATTGAAATAGACTGTACCTTTGTATTTAGTGCTCTGAAATCATCATCCTTCATTGCTTCCTAATCACCCCAACAAGGATCTCACTGGCATTAGAAAGATTTGACCTGTTTTGGCCCCAGAGTTTTGGGCTGCTTCCAAATGATCAGGCTAGTGGTTTTGCAATATCAAGAACATGTCATGTGTTCCACAGAGGTGCATGCATGGGTTCCCGAAGTGGTTTCCCACTGGTATCATGAGATGACAGGGGAAGAGGTGGAGATTTTGGAGTGTGGGGATCTGGACTTGAGTCCTCGCTCGGCCACTTACTATCTGGGAAATTCAGTACAACTACTCTGGGTGCTCCGGGTCAGTTTTCTTAACACTGATTTTGGTTTTTATTTTTTGTTTTTTCTTTTTGTAGTGCTAGGGGTTGAAGCCAGAGTCTTGTGCTACACACCCTCAACCCTCTGGGTCCCTTTTCTTCTTTGTAAGTGGACCGCCCCATGTGCACCTCCCAGGGTGCTCATGCGGATTAAACGAGACAATGAGTGTGAAATGTTTTATAGACTGTAAAGTCTCATGCAGGTTCCTATCCACCATCATTATCTTTTTTGGAGGGACACACTGGGGATGGAACTCAGGGCCTTGCACTTGCTAGGCAAGCACTCTGTCACTGAGCTTAATCCCCAAGCCCTTACCATTATTATCTTTTTCAAGAATTTGACACTCTCCAGTACTTTTTCAGCATTTAGTGTCTTTTTTTTTTAAATCTGGCATCTTCTTTCCAAGTGGTGCTCAGAGTGATCTGTCCACACATGTCGATACATCCCTTTAGTGGCCACGGCAGCTTTACTTATTATTCAGGATTCGATTATGTTTATGGACGACAAAGACCTGTGTTAAACTGACTGGTGCCAAGGTAACAGTCTGTTGAAACACATAATTGAAGAGATACAGATGTTAGGCTGAGCTCTATGGAGTTCCCTTTTTTTTTTTTTTCTAGGCAGAAGTAGTCATTGGAGGCTCTGAGATGATGCCATTCTCAGACATGTTCTCCTGTGTCATAAAAGGGCTCTCAGTGGCTTTGGAGCCACATCCTGCCCACTGGGGAAGAGTAAGTGCTTGCTGCTAGCAGCAGTCTCACTTGGATTGCAGGGGCTTTCCTAGGTTCATTGAGCCACCAGTCACCATGTCCACTCATGGAAGAGTTCCTGTGGCGTGCGCTGTGTTGCTGACTTAATTCCTGAGGTCATGGGCTAGGGTTGGACCTTGCAGGGAATTGGGGAAAGACTGCAAGAGAATGGTGAACAAATGCTGCCCAATGTGCTTTATCAGAAGCAAATGACAGCTAGCCGATGGTACTTTCATTTTGTTTGAGAAGACAGACTTTAAGAGACTGTAGAAATTCCTCTTGCGATGACTCAATGAATTGAAGAGAGAACAGTATTAGAAATATAAGCCGGGCATGGTGACGCATGCCTGTAATCCCTGCACTCTGGAGGCTGAGGCAGGATAGCCATGAGTTCAAGGCCAGCCTGGGCTACATAAGAGTTCAAGACCAGCCTGAACTACATAGTGAGATCCTAAAGAACTGTTGGAAGTACAGAGATAAAAGACAGGATGCTCTAGTTCATGGAGCCATGCTGCAACTTTATGTTTAGAAAGAGAACAGGAGAAAGAAAGACTTCTAGAAGGTTTATTTGGAGCTTAACGTTTTCTCACTTGGGGCAGATGTTTGTGACAGACTAGAAAATTCTGGAAAATGAACTGGGAGACCAGGATACTACAGGAAATTTTGAGTCTATTGTATGGTTTCATTTTTCTGTGAGTCCTAGACCCTTGCTCCTTTTCCAACTTACTTTACTCCCTCCCTTCTTTATGATTTTAAGGCTTTGTTCCTTTTCCAAGCATCAGACCTTGGCTATAGGATGAGGTACAGGGGAAGAAGAGTTTGGAGACAAGATGCTTCTGTGGGGTGGGGATGGTACATGGTGCATGCCTGGAATCTCAAGCTAGTTGGGAGGCTGAGGTAGGAGGATAGCAAGTTCCAGCCCAGGGTCTTGCAAATTAGACCTTATTTCAGAATTAAAAAGGGATAGGGATGTCGCTTGGTGTGAAGGCCCTGGGTTCAATTCCCAGTACTGCAAAAACAAACAAACAAGCAAACAATGAATACGGTAAAAACTTATTTTGAACAGTGTGTGTTGAGAAGATGGAAACATTATCATTCCTAAATTCAGATGGTTAATCTTTATACTTTGGCACTTCTGGTTTAGCACAGCACTGAAACACAATGAAGGAGAGGTGTCTCTCCCACAAAATGACAGTTTAGACAATTTAAAGTTGCCTGTTGAAGTCTCAGTACTTTTGGTTGTTAGTCCTCAGGTCATGCCTGACCCCAAGATTATAGGAAACAGTGAGAAATGAATGAAGGGAGGAAATGTAATTACCATTCTGTGGCTTGAAAAGTTAGGCCACTGTTACCATGGATACAATGACTTGTTTATTGTCTAGATCTTGAGACCCAGAGTTTGTAAGCAAAACCCAAAGGTCTCTTGTACGTAACATCAACCAGTAACACACAAAGACTTCTGACTTTGAAAGGAAGCCTTTACTCACTTACCTACTAACTGACGTTAAATGACAGCAGATCTACTTTGGAGGACCCAGGGGGTACTGAGGAAACCTGAAGAAAAGGAGGATGAAAGTACCTACAATTTTTTTTTTTTTTTGGTGCGGGAGATCTAACTCAGTACCTTGTGCTTGCTAGGCAAGGACTCTACCACTTGAGCTAAATCCCCAACCTCAGTACTTACCATTTCGTTATGTTAGAATTTCTTTGATCCCCGTAGAAAAACATTCAGTCTCATAGCATCAGAGATTTGCATATCGCTTTGGGCTCAATTCTTTTTTTTTTTTTAATTCTTTTGTTTTTATCTCATTAACAAGGAGGTACTTTTCTGAGTAAGGGCTGATAAAGTTGAAATCATTTATTTCATAAGGAAATCTTTAAATACAGTTGAATTTAAGAATGAAATGGTAGATGTCAATTTACCTGTATTTTTTTACTTTACCGTAGGGGAAAAATGCTTACATACTCTTCCACACTGATTTAATTTTGATGTGAGGAAGGGTATGGAAGATGCTTTTAAAAAAAAAACAAAAAAAACTCAACAAGAAACAGAAAGCCCGAAGGGGTATTTATTGGTTCATGAGAAGTCCTGAGGCTGAGTGGAGTTCAGGCAAGGTGAAGTGAGGGCTCCAGCTCCCATTCTTTTGTGTTTTCCTCCTTTTTTTTCCATGTGTGTGCATGCGTGCGTGTGTGTGTGTGTTTTTCTTTTTTTTCTTTTCTTTCTTTTTTTGGTGCCTGGGATCTAACTCAGGACCTTGTGCTTGCAAGGCAAGCACTCTATCTAGCGAGCTAAATCCCCAGCCCGTGTGTGTGTGTGTGTGTGTGTGTGTGTGTGTGTGTGTGTGTGTGTTTCTTGACTCTGCTTCCCTGTAGATTTCAGCTTTGTTTTTAGTCTGTCTTTCCCTTTGGTTGTAACACAGTGCCGGGGCAGATGGGGCACCATATTTTTTTGATCATTTGTAGGGGGAATTCGACTTTGAAAAGTTTTTAATTTTCTTTCTTTCTCTTTCTTTCTTCCTTCCTTCCTTCCTTCCTTTCTTTCTTTCTTTCTTTCTTTCTTTCTTTCTTTCTTTCTTTCTTTCTTTCGTTCTTTCTTTCATTCTTTCTTTCTTTTCTTTCCTTCCTTCCTTCCTTCCAATGAGGTCTCATCATGGAGTCTAGTCTGGCCTCAAACTTTTGATCCTCCTACCTCAGCTCTTTTTAAAATTTATTTATTTCTTTTTTATTTTTGTTTTTGTTTTTATTTTTTTCCTGCCTCAGCTCTTGAGTAGCTGGGATTATAGGTATTTGCCACCATGCCCTGCCCAATTTGCTTTTGTTTTTTTTATAAGTGTGAAAATCAAGACAATTGGGAACAAGCTCGGGTGATCCAGCCATCATTAGTTGTGCCTCAACCCGCACATTCAGTCACTCCTCTTCCGGAGCACTCAGTGCTCCGGGCACGTTGATAGCCTTGTTCTTCCTTAACACAGTGAACACTTGTCAGCCTTTGCATTTGCTTTCTCCATTCCTGAATGCTTTTTTTTATTTCTTGTGGTACTGAGATTGAACCCAGAGCCTTCAGACGGAACTACATTCCCAGCCCTTTTAATTTTATTTGTTTGTTTTGAGAGGGAGCTGGTGGTCGTCTTGCTTCAGCCTCTCAGAGTCCTGAGATTACAGGTGTGTGCCACCACCAGGCCTGGCCCTTCCCGAATGCTCTTGTTTCAGACTTGATGGCTTGTTTCTCTACCTCCTACAGGTCTCAGGGGGCTGGGGATTTAGCTCAGTGGTTAGAGTGTTTGATTAGCAAGCACAAGGCCCTGAGTTAGTGTTTTTTTTTTTTTTTTTGGTGCCAGGCATTGAACTCAGGGCCTTGTATTTGCTAGGCAAGCACTCTAAGCACTGAGATAAATCCCCAACCCTAAGGCCCTAAGGCCCTGAGTTAGATCCCCAGGACCAAAAAAAAAAAAAAAAAAAAAAAAGGTTATAGTCTCAGGGTACATCCCTCTTCCTACAAATGACTCAAGTTTATCCTTCTTTACGGCAGAGTAGTGCTCCTCTGTATAAAATACCACGTTTTCTTTATCTATAGCTGCTTTTAGTTTTTTGAGGAATCTCCACACTGATTTCCATAGTGATTGTACGAGTTTATACTCTCACCACAATGTAGAAACATTGTTCCTTTTTCTCCACAGCTTCACCAGCATTTGCTATTTGATTTCTTGGTCATCAGGTATTTTGATTAAGTTACTTAGTGAGTTGTTTATTTATTTACTTGTTGCCTTCACGAAGATGTAAGTCTGACGAGGCAGAGGGTTTCACCTTTTATTCATTGCTTTCTCTCCAGCGTCCAGAAGAGTGTTAAATCACTCAGGTTGAATGGATGAATGCATGGCCACTGTGGGTGTAAGGGGCATCCTCAGCTCGTCCCCATGTCCCTGGTGTTGCCAGTCTTTTATTCCCCCACGCCCCTCGAGGCCCTGTCAGGGTCCTGGTGGAGCAAAAAGAAAATTGCTGTCTCTATCAGAGCGAGTGGCTTAGCAACGCTGTTTCTGTCGTGTGACACCCCCGGTCCCCACTCACGCCCCACTGGTGATCCCTAGTGCGGGAGAGTAGCTGATTGTGCTTCAGTGTTTTCAGCTTCCCTCCCTCACTCTGTACATGCGGGATGGGTCATTCTGCTGTTTTTATGACAGATTCGATACAGTGGCTTTTGCAAAAAGATAAGCCAAAGTTTTAAACATTGTGTTAGTAGATTGTCATTCTGTATTTAAACAGAACACAAAAGAAAACTGCCTGAGAGCCGGCACAGTGAGAACAGTTGGCCCAGACAAAAGGCCCTCTTCAGGGAGAGGGGCGGCTTCCCGACTGGGCTGCAGGACTGTGGCGGGAAGAGCATCGTGAGTCCAGGCAGGGCTTTCATGAGTCTTGTTTCTGATGAATGAAGGAAAAACGGGCCCAACCAAAGGAGGTCCTGTGGCTGCCTGTCCCGTGGGCACAGTCTTTCTCCTCTCAGTCCTCATTCTTTTGAGGACCCCGTATGTAACAAGTAGGTTGGGAGAGAAAGACTACATGCATGTATGGGCAGAGAAGCTGGGGGAATGGGCTAGAATAATAATTACTCTTTCTTTCTTTCTTTCTTTCTTTCTTTCTTTCTTTCTTTCTTTCTTTCTTTCTTTCTTTCTTTCTCTGTGGTGCTGGGGATTGTGCAAGGGCCTTGTGCAAGCTAAGCAAGCACTTCACCACTGAGCCACATTCCTAGCCCTAATAATTACTAAATATTTTGAGTGCCTTCTATGCACCTGGCATGGTCCTAAGTGTTTCTCAGCTGCTCTATTAGTTTTCCTACTTTTTTTTTTAATGAGAATACAAATTTTATGGGTAAAGGACCACTGCAAAGACAGGTAAGGTAATTTGCCCAAAGCCTTCTGGTCACTAAGTGGTAGAACCAAGATTTGAACTCAGAATGCTTATTCTTTCCCTTTTTTTTTTTTTTTTTTTTTTTTGTGCCAGGGATTGAACTCAGGGCATTGTGCTTGTTAGACAAGCACTCTAACCACTGAGCCAAATCCCCAGCCAGTTTTTTTTCCTAATTAAAACTTTAGAATGCTTATTCTCACATCACTATGAGTAAATAAGATGGTTCCTCTGTGCCTAGTTCAAGAAACCCTCGTGTTACAATAAGGTGACCTCCTCATTTCAGAGGCTGGTACCTTTTCAGCCCAACTTTTGGGTATTTTTGTGCTACCCTTGGCAGTTCCTTTTTCCATTCAGTATGTGTTGATGAAGCCCTTAGCCTGCTCCAGGTGTGATGTAACCGGACACTAAAGTATACAGCAGTTCCTTTGACGCAGGCCTTCTCCAAAATGGCTTCGTGTAGAAGAGTACAATTTTCCCCCAACTTAATCTTCCCTGTGTCTTCTTTAAGGACTAAGGACCACTGTTCTGTTATCTTGGTGCACCCTTCCCCTATAATTATATGTATTTTAACTCAAAGCATGCTTGCTAATCAGAGAATTCTATTCCACCTTTCCATCAGGGATGTCAAAGTTGTATAGATTTTTAAAGGCTTTTGTTGCTTAATGTTGCTCGAAAAATTCCTAAAGTCTCTTATTTGAAGTCCTAGAAGAAAGTAATGAAGAATCCAATGAGAGCTGAATTTCTTTACATCCCAAAGGAATCTGCTCTTATAGATTTAGAGAAGGCATCTGTTAATTGCTAGGTAATTTTTTTTTTGAGACAAGGTCTCACTATGTAGTCCAGGCTGGCTTTGAACTCGCTATGTAGCTCAGGCTGACCTCAAACTTTCCGTGAGCCTCCTGCCTCAACCTCCCGAGTACTGGGATTACAGTTGTATGCCACCATGCCCAGCTGGCAGTTACTATTTTTCTAGACTGTAAAGAGTACTGTTCATAGGAAATTCTGCTTTTAAGTTAGTGTGTAATAAAGAGTTTGCAAATGAATAAAGTCAAATATACGTATGTTCCAAGTCAATTGCTAAATTGTTAATTTTTATGTACCAAAATTGTGAATTTTTTCCCAGTTCACTTTGACATAAAATTTCCTTCTTTCCTAGTATTTGGTGCAGTGAGGTGTTGAAAGAATTTGCTAAGTAATCACTGGAAGCTGAGAGTCTAGTGAAAAACAAAATACATGGCTTAAAAATTGAACATAATAACTGGAAGACAGTGAAAGTTAGATGCTTCTTTTTGTAAATAATTAAACCCAACGGGGCAGACAGAACATAGCATAAGGAGGGATTTGAGCTAGGAAAAGATGCATATTATATGGAACATACTCACTTTCTTCCCTGAAGGAGAAATCAGAGTGGTCTTTAATAGTGGCAGATTGTGAATATGTGCAATAAAATCCCACTGTAATCCAGATTTATTTTTTAAGCATTTTGCTGCACTTGAGGGACTGGGAAGGAGAAGGGAGGAGGGATGGGGTGTTGTGAAGGCCCTGTGCTCTTGCCCTTCAGGAGGTCTGAGTGTGCCCTGTCATGCCGACCTGGAACTTTGGTTCCCTCGAGTCTCCTGTTTTATGGGCAATTGGCAGATCAAAGACGGCTCATTTTTCTTGAGGAGAGGCAGTGGCTCTACTCATTGGGAACTGGATAGACAAGGGATACATTTCTGATTTTTCTAACAGTGCTTTGTTTCTTAGCAATGCTCCTTCACCTTGTGGTGGGAACAAACAATTGACTTTTTCTATCTATAATAAAGGAAATAAAAACTTAGAGTTCTCAGAGGGATGCTCCTTGAGTATTGGCATTTATGAAATGCTTTATTTGAAAAATTAAGAGAAGCTAGACTTGATGTGTGTACATTTCTATGGGGATTAAACCTAGGGCCCTGAACATGCAAGCATGCACTCTACCACTGAGCTACACCGTTAGTCCTTACTTTTTTTTTTTTTTTTTTTTTTTTTTTTTTTTTGGTGCTGGGGATTGAACTCAGGGCCTTGTACTTGCAAGGCAAGCACTCCAACCACTGAGCCAAATCCCCAGCCCCAGCCCTTACTTCTGTAATTTGTTTTTCTTTCAACAGTCTTGCTAGGTAGTTCATGCTGGCCTTGAACTCACAGCAGTGCTCCTGTCTCAGCCTTCTGAGTGCTGGGATTATAGATGCGCACCACCATGCCTGGCTGTATAAATTTTAATTCATGTATGTATTTGTGTAATCATCACAACAGTCAGGATTAAAACAATACCTCTTCCAGTTCCCTTGTGCTATTCCTTTGTAGTCATTCCCTCCAAATGAAGTTTTTTTAAAGTTCCTTTTTGTAAACTCATTTTCCCAGATGAAAGGCTCAGTTGCCTTTCATTTTTATTCAAGAAGTGTTCCTGTTCATTTTTGATGTAATTCAAAATGACACAGTTGGGAAAGTTGCATGGCTGGCTTTCCTTTTTGTAATGGAGAAAAAACCCTATAAAAGATGGCAGCTTTTTCAGTATAGCTATATAAGAAAAAATTCCTGAAACTTGGCTTATTGCTAGATTGGAATCTGTAAAGAAAACACACTCAAGAAATCTCCCTTGAAGAGGAGGACAGAGGTTTATTTTTTATTTAACAATTTACCCCTTGACACCTGGGAAATGATTAGTTGATGTTTTCAAAGAAGATTAAGTCAGTGTGGTTAATTAACTGGTAATCAGGTGACTTAAGTCAATTAACTCCTTGTTAACAATTTCCATCAATTTTGTAAATTAATGACTAAATCAGTAAATTGCACTTTTTAAAAGGCTCATTCTGATTTATTTTATTGATAACAAATTAGAGATTTTTCTCCTTCTCACCTCCTTCCCTCTCTGCCATCCTTACTCTGATAATGAGAATGCTTTCTCTTGAGAAAGACACACCAGGGTGACTTTTAATATGAAAGGAGGGTAGGGAAAGGGGAAAAAAAAGAAGCAAGGTATATGATGTACGGGTACAAATTCCCTATGATGAATGTGATCATTATGCATATCTGAAATGTATCACTAAAAAATTTAAAAAAATAACAAAAAGATGGTTTTAGGGAAAAGTCCAGTTTATGGACACTTTTACTCCCATGTCTCAGCACATTTTGAAAGAATGATTTAGGGAGCTGAAACTTAATAAATAAGTGAGCACCTGGAAACATTAAGGGAGAAAGGGGTTGCTACTCACTATAGGATAAACTTTTTTTTAGGATAAACTTTTATTAGTTATTTAATGTTTCTTTTTTTTCCACTAAATTAATAGTAGATGAAGGATATCATATAATGAAATAGGGCTTACTTCTTTGCTAGGACACGTTAACAAATACCTCAGGTGCTCCATTTAGAGGGAGTTTATCAAAATACTGGGATACACTGATTACATTTTAAAAGTGCCACACAAATATACAACTAAAATGTTACCTTTTAGAGTCTTTATAGTTGAAAATTCTTTTCCCTGCTTACATGACTTTATTATTTCCTAGTCTCCAGTGAAACGTGAGCCAGAACCTTACAAACTGCATCTCATAGTCTTAACTGGGCTGTTGCATTTTCTGAAAGAAGTTGGACACTTGGAGGATTTATATTGTGGGGTTGTTATCCAGAAGGAATATTCAAATTGCTTCTGAGGAGTTAGTAAATATTGACAAAGTTTTGAAAATTCTGTGCCAACTCTCGTTTTATAGTGGGAAAATTCCTGTGGTTTCCTTGGAGATCTAGAAGGCAGCCCACGTTGTGGGGTGCGCTGGAGCTGGTGGTGTGAATGTAAAGTTTGGCTATTGGGCCCACCTCGGGCTCTTCTGCTTTCCTAGGAGCCCGTTGCTTTGCCCTCCCAGGCCCTCCTCATTTGTCCGAGGACCCGGATCTCAGCAGGGTTCACTTGGCACAGAGTTAACTTGCAGCTGAACCCTTTCTGATGTGAGGAACTGGAGCTTGCCTTCCAGACCCGTTCCTCTGGGCCACTTGACCTCTCTGAGCTGCAGTTTCCTAGACATACAATGGATGTAACGTCTACTTCACAGGTCCTGGGAATGCTTAAAGAACATTGTGACCCTGCAAGGCCCTGGCACTTGGTGAGCACCCTTGGCCCTACAGGGAAGCTGGCACTAAATCATTCATCATTGACCGCTCTTGGTTCAGTGCTGCAGAGCAGCCGCTGCGTCCTGCTCTTGTGGAGTAAAGAAACTACTTGTCAGATTCTCCATCAGTAGAAATCACCCTGGGTGGAGGCAGTATGGCTTTTTGCAGCAGATGAACCTGTCGGGCAAGGAAATGCTAGAAGACAAGGCTGTCACTGCCTCTTCATTCCCAAGAAAGCTTGGTCCTTTGTATCTCAGGTCCTGAAGGGCACAGACCCCTGGGTCAGGTTATGGAGGAGTGTGAGCTTCTCAGCCGACTCAGTGTTCCGTCTCCCGTGCTTGGGGCCTGCTTCCTGTGAATGTGGCTTTATGCAGAGTTTGGGGATATCTCTGTAACCCTGAGCACAGAAGATGAGAACAGAGCCGGGTGGAGGTCGCACACACCTGTAGCCCCAGCATTCTGGGAGGCTGAGGCAACAGGATTATAAGTTCTAGCCCAGCCTGGGCAATTTCATGACTTAGCACTCTGTGTCAAAGACAGGGGGCGAGGGGAGGTCAGGTCTGTCTTCTGCTCAAACAGGAAAGAGGGAAGAGTACACTGGAAGATGAACGCTTTCCTTTGTGAGAGGTTATGTATAATGATTACATTTACGTTAATAGTGGGGAGTTGGTACATGTATGTGACATTTCTTCTTTTTTAAAACTCCTTCCCCTCCCTTCCCTTCCCCCGAGCTACCACCCAAGTCCTTGCTGTTTTTTATTTTAACACAGGGTCTCGCTAATTTGCTAGGTTGCCCAGTTTGGGCTTGAATTTGCAGTCTTCCTGCCTCAGCCTTCAAAAATACTGGCATGACAGGTGCGTGCCACCATTCCAGCTGATTTTCTTTTTTTTTTTTTCCTTTTAAGAATCCCTTAGTGTTTAATGAAACTATAGAAAGGGCAGTGAGAAGTTCTGTGAGTAAGAAAGCTATCTATCTAGATTTGGTTAATAATCATGGTTAAACATGATCATTGATATATTTATTTCACAACATTTGTGGAGAGCCTATTGTGTTGGAGCCTTACACTGTAATAGAGGTGCAGGAACACAGCAAAGGAATGAAGTAGGCCAAGGAAGACCCATGGAGCTGCCATTTGAACAGTCTTTTTTTTTTTTTTTTTGTGTACCTGAGATCGAACTCAGGGTCTTGCGCTTGCTAGGCAAGCACTCGAACCACTGAGCTAAATCCCCAGCCCATTCGAACGGTTTTTTTTTTTTTTTTTTTTTTTTGGTACCAGGAATTGAACTCAGGGCCTCATGCTTGCGAGGCAAACTAAGCACTGAGCTAAATCCCCAGCCCTCGAACAGTATTGAAGGAGGCTGTGACCCAGGATGTGGAGCTGGGAGAGTACACTACGAGGAGTTTCTGTGTCACACTAAAAACCTTGGTCCTTTGAAGAAGTATGATGATCGGACTTTGATTTGGGGGTGGTGGTGCTGGGGATTGAACTCAGAGAAACTAATTTGGGAAAACAGTTGGTGCTCTATAAATGCCTGGGGAGTTGAACTGACTCCATGGAAGCACTGAGTAGCTTTAGAGCGTCTCATAAATGTTGCAATTTTTTTTTTTCACATAAAAGAGAATCCACCTCAAGCCCAGTATTTGTAAGTCGAAAGCAATACCAGTGACATTAGTTGAAGGATGTGGCTCTTTTTTGGACATCTTGCACTTTCCTGCCTCTGCGCTTATTCCAGTTGTCCCCTCTCGTGAGGTGCCCCCTCTCTCCTCAGACTCACAGACTTGTGTTTAAATGCCCCTTCCTCTTTAGGGCCTTTCTTGACCTCCAGTGAGTGTTACTGAACCTTTCCTCTAGTTCTTATCACCAGCTCATGAATGAATTATAGTTATTTACTTCTGGGTATTATCTCTGTGAGAATAAGACGGCTGATGTGCAGAGTCACGTGCATCTCCTCTGTTCTCCTGTGCACGGTGTGTACCAGCTGCAGCAAGAACCCAAATTGCTTAATGGCTGACCTGAGTTGCAGCAAAACAGAGAAAGTGATGGTGTGCTGCACGCTGGACTGCCATTGCAGACATGATCTCATTTGGTTCAAACAAGATAAGCCGTTTTCTCGCAAGTAAGTAGCAGTAAGAAGCTGGTTGGGCACTTTCATGGTATCTTCAGGGTCGCAGGCCCCTGTGTTCTCCCCTCACTCCTCATCGTTCAGGCTGCTCTAGGCCCTGCCATCATTTCTCCTTGCTTGACAGGCAGTAGGAATGAGAGCTGTGCCTTCTGTCTTTAAAGAGACTGTCTAGAGGTCTTACACAGCACTACAGTTTGCTTATGATCTCAATCAAGATTTAGTCCCTTGATCACACTTAGTTGAGGATTGGGAATGTGTTTTTTTAGCCGAGTACATTGTTCACCTGAATAACACCAGGATTCCATTACTAATGCGGAGGGGGAAGTGAATGGTGGGATGTACTGCTACTGCTGGCCACAGATGGCCAGGTGACGCCAAGCTGGGAGGAGAGAGACAAGGATGATAGCGAACTGGAAACAACATTATGGGAGGGATGATTAGGAAATCTGGGGATGTTTCTTTAGGACGAACAATGAATGGGTAGCTTTCCTCATGTATTCAGGGCCCTATCACGGAAGAATGGCAAACCTTATTCTGAGTGATGCCAAGATATAAGAGGAAAGATATAGGCAGGCACGTAGCAGGTTCCACACCAAAAGAACGTGGGACTTAGGACTTTGAGGTCTTTTTAACTTTTGACTTTACATAGTACCGATGAATACTGTATAGTTGCACCCCTGAATCTGTGATTTTGAAGTTAGAGATATTGCTTGTTCGCTGGTTTCTTCATATCAGAACTTCTTCACTCAGTGATTGCTGTGGTGCTGATAGCATTGGTTGGGTCTACATTTGGTGAACTCAGGACTTTTCCTTTTGTGAGACACAAGTTCTGTGTTTCCTCCATTCTTGGCTTTTTCCAAGACATCATCAAGTCAGAGACAGTTTCTCAAATTATCAAGGTGAATGAAGAGCATTCTTAGGCTGCAGATACTGATACCAGGGTTTAGTCGCCCCAGGGCGCTGCTAACTCAGTGACTCAATCAGTATGGCCATAATCCTCTCTGGAGTGAGATATCTGTTTTTAGGCAACTGGTTAATGTTATTTAGTTAAACAGTAATTATTTCTTATTATTAGTAAGTTTCTTAAACATCCACGAAATATAATTGTTAAAATTGTACAGAGTTATTACCAACTGGAGAAATTATCTAGCCAAGAGTTAATTTATTTCACTAAGTGATATATTTTTGGAGTAGATGTTGGGCCGGGGATTTAGCTCAATGGTTAAGAGTGCTTGCCTAGCAAGCACAAGGCCCTGAGTTCGATCCCCGGCACCATAAAAAAACAAAACAAAACAAAAACAAACAAAAAAAACTGAGTGGAGTAGATGTGTGCCTGAAAACTTGTCTACCTTTGTGAATTAAGTTGTCTTTTTCTAGCTCAGTTTTATTTTGAACATGGCCATATTATCTTTTTTTGTGAATCTCAGATATAAGAAATGTTTAGTTAAGGAGAGTATAATTAACTTTGATAATTCAAGTAATAACAATACTCAAATTTCTAAGGTATCATTATAATTAGATTAATTTAAAAAGATTCTCTACGCAGTTGCAGATTACAGATATAGAAGAGGTAAGGACATGTATATGAAAAAAGTAGAAAAAAGAACTGTAGCATTCAAAGTGTGACAATATTGATAGTTTTAAGGATCAGAAAACACTTCTTAAAAATAGTAATGATGACCAGCATTTGTTGAACAATTACTTGTCTGTTACTTGCATATTCCTTACTCTGCCCTCATGTTAGCCTTATAAGTAGGAGCCCTTGTTAGTCCCATTTTCAGATGTCCAAAATGAGGCACAGACATTATTGTGCCTGCCACAGGGTTGGAAAGAGGTGGAGCTGGGGTTCAAACCTGGGTCTGTGTAGGACAACGGGGATTTTACCCTCTAAATTTCCTTGGCTTCTGAGCAGGTCCCCCATCCACTTCATGGCCCTGCTGTAATTTCACAGTACTTTTATCAGTGGTTTGTAGCCATCTGATCATTAAAACTTTGCCTCTTAACCTTCTGTGGAAAAGCTCTTGGCTTTTAGACATGCTGGACTGAGTGGAAGAAGGAAATAGAGCCTCTTATACTTGAAATAGTGATTTCATATGCAGCCACTGTGGAACCAGCAGGGGGCAAATTCATAGACACATCTGAGTTGATCCACTGATGGTGACAGTCACAAGGCCCAGGAGCCCTCTCTCCAGCAAAGCCGCGCCCACATTTCTGAAGCGCATTCCATGGTCAGCAGCAGTGGGCTTCTGTTGGCCTCTGTGTGGGCACACTTGCGCCTGCTCATGGAGTCCCCCTGCGGTGGAACTGGGAATCTTGTGTGTCCAGCAGGAGGAGTTCCTTGAGTTACAAATAGTAGAGTACGGTGTTTTAAATCTACAAAAACTCAGAATTCAGTGTTTTCAGTAAGCACTGTTTGTTTGTTAGCAGATTCTCTTTGCTTTTTGCAAAATTTCCTTAGGGCCTTTTCGTTGAGCCTAGATGAATCTAAAACACATTGCACTGATCCAGAGATGTCACCAGAATCCCCTGGGAAGCCCTTTGAGTGTATTTGAACTGGTCCATGCTTTCATGCAAAAATGCTGTGTTGCTGTGATGAGGTTTTGGCATCAGCTAAGATGCCCTTAAACATGTACCACGACCTATGTGGTACAAGATTAGGAACCTGATGAGATACCCTGTTTCTCTAAAGTCTGTTTCATCAAGCTGGTGGGGAAGGGATTTGAGCCATAGTTAGAACATTTCATTCCTTTACGGGCTTGCTATTTTCTGCAAGTGCAAATACCCGTGGAAGGCTTTAAAAATCACTTAAACTGTCCTGTTGATAAACTCAGTTGGGGGAGAGATTTTGGGGTCGGGGTTGAGAGTTAAGAAAACTCTCTGGCCACATTATAGGATCCAAAGGAGAGAGACGGGAAAGAATTTTAGACAGGGGTGAGGGGAATGAAGCTGAGGCGGGACCATTTAACTAGATAAGGCTCTAATCGCCTCATTCTTGGACTATCGGAAAAGCCTTTCAAGTTTAAGTTGCTTTTCCCTGTGTAACTTCACCCAGTAAACCAAGGGAAGTGTTGTGCTCACAGTACACAGTGAGCATAAGCCTTCAGGAAGAATGTGCTTACCAGAGTTTCTTGGTTCCTGGGAGGAGGTGGGCTCTGGACTGGCCTGTTAAGGACGCCAGATTGCTGGGGTTGGCAGTTGTCTTCCTGCCTCACTGATCAGTAGTGTTTACTGGAGCTCAGTGCATGTTTGTTGGGACGAACTCAATTTGGGGTTTCCTCAGTGCAGTGGAGAACACTTGGTGGCCTAGTAAGTTCTTCGTTTTGTTCTGAGGAAGTGCAGGGGTTAGATTGGGACAATGGGATATTTCATTCTTCCCCTTGGAAGGAAGGGTTGAATATCTAGGTTTATTCTTATTCAGCCAGAAATTTAGGATGATAAACTGTCCTCAGTGGTGTTTTACAATTATATCACCACATTATTTTAGCCAAGGAGGGGCTGGGGATTTAGCTCAGTGGTTAGAGTGCTTGCCTAGCAAGCGCAAGGCACTGAGTTTGATGCCCGGCACACACACACACAAAAAAGGTACTGTATAATGAATATCTTTAATGCTTTTATGAAAAATTTGAAACTCTGTGTGTGTGTGTGTTTGTGTGTGTGTGTGTGATACTGGAAACTGAACTGAACCCAGGGCCTTACATATATGCTGGACTAGTGCTGTACCACTGAGTTCTATCCACCACCCTTTTTAGTTTTTTAGTTTTTGTTTTATTGAGACAGGGTCTCACTATGTAGCCTAGGCTGGCAGTGAACTCGATCTTCTTGCTTCAGCCTCCCAAGTCCTGGGATTACAGGTGCACATCACCATCCCTGGCTCTTATTATTTAATTTTGAGATAGGATCTGGCAAGTTGTCCAGGCTGACCTTGAACTTGTGATCCTCCTGCTTCAGCCTTCTCGGTAGTTGGGATTATAGATATGTGCCACCCCACCTGGCTAAGAATTTAAAATTTTGTTCTTTTAAGCCCAGGGACTTGCTATGATTAATATTATCACTATGTACATCTAAAATGTACCATTCAAAAACAAAAAAATAAAATGTACCATTAAAATTAAAAAAAAAACAAACAAACCTAGGACTTGGAGATCTTCCAAACCTTACAAAGCTTAGTTTCAGGTGATCCAAATCCTGAATTTCCTTTTGTCCTTAGTTCTGTACCTTGTGTTGGCATGAGCTGAGGTCAACAGGAATCTTTTTATGACTATAGAAAGGTAGCTGCGTTCAAGTTTAATGTTTAGTATAATGGTTTAAGGTCCACCTTAGGGAAGCTTTTATATTTATCATCAGTATTAGGGGTATTAGAATTATATGTAATATATTTAAAGTATTTTACATAGAACTCCAGAGAATCACCTGAGTTAGTGATTTAAAGTAACTAAAATAATAAAAGGGTTTATTTTATTTTATTATTATTATGTGTGAGCTGTTGCCCTGCTAGAAAATGCAGCTCCTGGTGATTGTAAATGCAGCTACAGTAAAGAATTAAAGAAACCGAGTTTAAACTAAGAGAAGAAAATTAATTCAAAGATGGTGGAAAGGGGGGAAAAGAGAGATGATAGATACTACTGGATGAGTAGGGAGCATTTGAAAGAGAAATACTCAAAGGGTTTATTTTAGAAAAATAGAAATATGCATAAATAAGAAAACACGAAACTGGTACAGAGTTGGTTTGGCTGTAGCTTGATTTTTGTTTCCTAGAAGAAATCTTATTTTGGTCTTGTCCTTTTTTTTTTTGTTGTTGTTTTTTTTGAGACAGGGTCTCACTATGTAGTTCAGGCTGGCCTTGAACTCACTATGCAGCCCATGCTGGCCTCCGACTCACTGCGATCCTCCTGCCTCAGCCTCCCAAGTGCAAGGATTACAGATGTGCATCACCATGCCCAGAGTGTTAGTCTTGTCCCTGACCCCATGGTAGGCCAGTGGACTCTGTTTCTGGGTAGTAGGTAAGGCAACCACCAACATCCTTGCTCTCAACTCCAGGCCTCCTGCCAAGCTCGGTAGCTCGTGTTTTGAGAGTTTTATCTACATCAGACATAGAACAAGTTGGATGAGGGCTGGGACAGCCCAGCAGGGATGACGGTGCTTCTGATTCAGGAGGTCAGAAACTGTACCCAAGAAAACAGGGTAGCGGTTCAAGCACAAGTTCATCAAACTAAGTTAAGCAGAAAATATGAAGTCCCATGATGACTAAAACAAATCATTATTGCCCTCATGGGACTTAGAATTTGGAATGATTTGGGAACAGAATCTGCTCTTGGCAGGATTGAAAGTCAAGTGTCTCTTAGCTCTTGCTCGGGCTAGCTGTTTCTAGCTCTAATTGGTAGCTTCTTATTTTAGCTCTTAATTGAAAACTCTGCCAAAAACTCCGAAGCACACAAATGCACAAAAAACCCCTGATGTCCTTACTGAATTTTATTTACAATTTATTTATTACAACACTTTAAGGACCCATATTCTGAGTATCAGCTCATTCTTTCAATGATTAATTCAAGATTATAACTATAGGTACTGAATTTCCAAAGTTGAGACAGTTACTGAAAACTATTTTTGACCAAATCCCAGTTTATTTTCTTTTCTTTTGAAAATATGTAATACAGAGAAAATTCTATTTAAGCAAACGATTTTAATTATTTGTGTGTCAGTTGTGCAAATTTTACTGTATGTACTTTCTGGTATAGTTTATTAGTGAGACCATTTCTTTATTCCAGCAGTAAAATTCTAAGATTCCATTTTAATGCTTGGTTAAAAATTTATATTTACAATCATGACTATAGATTTTTACTTAGGATGCTTAGAAAACACACATTAGGTAAAATATTAGGAAATACACTCTGCCTTCTTGTTTCTGACAATCATTGCAGATAAACTCGAAATTTTATTTAAGCTGCTATTATTACTGGGGTATCATAGATTTACAATATACAAGCAGAAATCTGAACAGCACTTCATCACACTGGGTATCAGTTGGTGACAATATAACGTTGTTGATTTTGTGTCAACAAGCTATTGAGTTGTCTTGAGTCTTCACAATCACGTTATAACATGATGTGATGACATTTATAGGGCCTGGAAGTGATTTGGAGACCTATAAATGCTGTTTGAGCTCAGGCATAACAAGCCAGGGCCAAAGGACTCGGTGCAGTAGATAACCTGTTGCTGAGGTATGTTCCGAAGTGCTTTTTGCTCAGTGTGTTATCAGCTTAGTAAAGGAAATACAGGAAGTTCAGGATCATTCTATTCTGAGAGTCTTTGCAAAAGCACAGAGTCTGTAGGTTCGCAAATTAAAGTCAGCCTTACTTTTGTCTGTGAAATGAAAATCATGATTTAGGGCTGCTGGTATAGCTCAGTAGTATAGCGCTTGTCAGGCTTGCACGAGGGCCTGGGTTTCACCCCCAGTACTACCCCCCCAATCATGATTGTGCTTACAATAAAAGCCAAACCTTTTGATTTATGGAATCAGGTGTGCTCTTATGGCTTTTTTGTTTTCTTTCTTTTTTGGATGCAGAATAGTACTCTGTGATCCAGAATAGTACAGGATATAAAGGTAATGTGGTGTATCATATGAAAGTTCCATCCCTAATTGAATTAGCAAAAAATGACCTGGACATATAAAAAGGCTCCTAAGGATGTATATTGGAAGTCTTGCATCTTTCTGGCTTCTTGTGCAGGGCAGTTTTGAAGATGATTGTTGAACTGTTGATTAGATTGAAAGAAACGGTGACTCTAAACAACCTGGTCCGTTATAATACATATATACTATACTTACAGATTATCCAAATCTCTTATATTTTAGGAGTCATCTTGGCTTCATTCCTGTGCGTAGGACCTTGCTGTTAAAAATAATGCTCTGTTTGTGGTAGCATTGTAATAAACTCCTGCCGCCTTATCATCCTTCTTTTTGGTCACTTAGTCTCAGTTCTTTTTTTTCCTTTGTCTTTTCCCTCCCGTGGCCCATCCCAAGCCAAGGCAGCCCACTGAGGCCGCCCACTGAGGCCGCCCACCCTCGGCAGATGAGTAGAAATCTTGGGCCCCTGAAAGGAGTGGAGAAGAGGTCTAGGGGCTCCTATTACGGTCGTGGTCCCGGGGACGGAAAGTTGGAGTTGCGGAGGAAGCCTGGAAAGAGGGGGAGCCAGGCTGCGCTCGCTTCTGGTTCTTCTAAAAACCTTAATGTTTGCGGAGGTTCTGCAGTCCTGTCGCTAGGAGATTAGAGGTTCTAGAACCTAAAACGAAGTCATCGTTCTACCCGGCCCTGTTCGTTCCTCGGGCCTCCCCTCTTGGGGGCGTGCTGGAGGCTCCAGAAGTTTGGAAGGATGACGTAGGGTGGAGCCTGATCCCTTATCCTCCCACCACTAGGGTGCTCCTAGAAGCAAGGACACCGCCCTTGACGCTCTGCAGCCTGTGTAGCCACCTCTTCCCTGCCCAGAGCCTGTGAGAGCAAAGCTCAGTTTTTCTTCAATTTTTTTCTTTTTTCTTTTTTTTTCAGTGCTGGGGATTGAACCCAGGGCCTAGATCCCATGCTAGGCAAGAGTTCTACCTCTAAGCTATACTCCTGACCCCTTTATTTTTCATATATCCAGTAACAGTGGGAGAATCTTGAACTTCTGCTTATAAATCCTTTTTTTTTTTTTTTCTCTTTTTTTTTTGGTTCTGGGGATGGAGCTCAGGGCCTTGTGCTTGCTAGGCAAGAGCTCTACCACTGAGCTAAAACCCTAACCCCTATAAATACTTTCTGAGACATAACTTGTCAGTAGAAGGGAAAGCTACTATAAAAATATTGTGTAAAGCCAGGCAGGGTGGTGCATGCCTGTAATCCCAGCACTTTGGGAGGCTGAGGCAGGAAGATCCCAAGTTCCAGCTCAGCCTTAGTGACTTAATGAGACTGTCTCAAAATAAAAAATAAAAGAAGTCTGGGGATGTAGCTCACTGTGAAGCCCTTGGGTTCAATTCCTGGTACCAGGTAGTGGGAGGATTTTACAGAATGTCAACAAAATCTTTTTTTTTTTTTTTGTTTTTTAGCTATGGATTGAACTCAGGGCCTTATGCTTGCAAGGCAAGCACTCTAACCACTGAGCTAAATCCCCAGCCCCCACAAAATCAATTTCTAAGAAAAGAACATAATGTACATTTTTACTGAAATATATTGACTTCAGTTTATTAGATGATTAATAAATCAGGTTCAATATTCAATGTTGACCTTATGGGAAAGGAAAGGTTCAATGTTGACCTTATAGGGAAATTTGATTTGGTTATTGTCCAGTTTGATGTGCAACCAGAATTGTGGAAACAAGTTTGTGAACTGAGGTACCACTATGTAAACATATGTGCTATACCAGTGATGGCGAACCTTTTAGAGCTTTCAGAGATACAAATAACCCACTGTGACATGTGTGCCATGGGTTTGCCACTGTCGCACTATATGCACACGTATGCATACAATATATATGTACACACACTTGTCACATTTGTGTATATATGTATACCTGATCTTGATTTTCTGAAAATATACACATTGAAAATGAGAAATAGTTCAGTTCTTAGCATGTAATTTTTGACTTATTAACCTGCTTAGCAATTGCAGACTAGTCGAGACTGGAGTTGGGCTATAGCTAACCAAGGATGAATTGCCATTTTGTCCTGAGTTGAGGTCAAGGTATAATTTAGACCAATGCTGGAGTACATGATGCTTGAACCATTAATGTCTGGACACTGTTAACCTTTATCTTTCCTTTCTGCTCCCTCTTCCTTCCTCCCTTTTTCTTCCTCTTTTCTCTTTTTTCATGTCTTTAGAGCTTTTTATTGTGAGTATTGTGGTAGTTGAGAACTGCATAACATGGAGAAGGGGGAGGAATACAGCAGGGTATATACTTGACTTGGTCCAGAAGATCTATTTTGTAGTCGCAGATGAGTTAGCCACGAATCACCATATCTCCCAGCTGGGGGTCAGTTTGTCTCGATCTGCGTATCAAGCACTTGTTCATGGGATAGCTGGCCATCTAACTTCTTATTCAGGTGACCTAAGTAACAGTGATGCCTGCAGTTCTGACATAGTCACATCGGTTTCGCTTATCGTTCAACGCTTGGGCCTAATTAACCAGAACAACTCTGGTTGGCTGCTGCCTTACAACTGTGTTTCACTGAGAGCTGATCTGTCACACCGTTTAAAACCCCCAAGCATGAAAGTTGCCTGTGCAGAGATCTATACAATCATTTATTTCTCTTGAACGTGTATTTTCTTTTTTAGTGCTTGATTCCCTTTAACCATTTCCAATAATTTCTATTGCTGTAATAAGGAAACCGTATAAAGTGCTTTGGGCGATGGGGATTGGAAATCACCTCTTAAATAGGGTTTTTGTGCAGGGTGTGTTAATCCTCAAGTGTTGAAGGGTGTTTTACTCTGAAGTGGTTTGATTCATTGGGTTCTTATTTACTGAGGCAAGCTGACGATCTTAAATTTTCTTCTTTTAGTGTTCTTTTCAGCATTCCATAATTGTTACTCTTTGTTGTGTAAGTAACCAGCTAGTCCCTAGTGGAGGTCGAGGACAGGGGCGAGGAAGGTTGTAGGCTTCGTTTTCATCCATGTGTGGGGGGGTCCCTCTGCAGGACCTCAGAGGCTTGGTTCAAAGGCAGACACTGTGGGAATGACTCAGGCTAAGCACAGAAAACACAAGCAGAAAAAGTGCTGTCAGTGGTTTGGTGCTGGCTGGTAGGCGTCTTTCTTGCTGAATGCTCTTGGTAATACCTGGAGGTTTATTGGAATGTTTTGGGCACGTAAGGGATCGTCAATTTATATTTTGGTTTTCTGTGAGGGCATGTGGTTAGGGATGGGAAGAGAACCTCAATGATTTTTTGTTCCCATGTGGATGGGAAAAGGTTGCACTATCAAGCAGGTGTACTTGTGCTTTTTGTAGTGATGATCCTTTACAATAATGATGAGCTGTTTGTGGATCTCAGATGCGGGCTTGCTTTTCTCTGGTGTGATCTCCCCGGAGCGGGTAAGGCCATGGACACACTGGGGAGCATTCCAGGGATAAGCAGGCCTCCCTGGAACTTAGATTCTTTATCACACTCCCAGAGGAGTTCGTTTCAAGTTGCTGGTACCAGCAGCTGCAGCGTGATATTGCCCAACCCCAGATCCTCTTACTGATGGATGGAAGGAGTAGGCTTGCTGTCTAAGAAATTTTATTATCTTTAAAAGGGGAGAATTTATTATAGGGGTTTTCTTAGATGATCTCTTTCATGTGGGTTAAGATGTTTTGAGCTCTGAATGTCCAAGCCACTTAGAGGTTCTGAAGTGGTCTCTACTGGGGGTGGTACTGCCATCCTCAAGGGGTGTTTGCACACACATGGGGCTGTTCTTTGTTGCTTCGGTGACTGGGCGTGGGCACTGGTGGCTTCTCATGGGTGGGGGCTAGGGATGCTAGGGACAGCTCTGCAGGATGAGAGACTGTCCCACCCCAAATGCCAGTAGGGTCTTCTCAAGACCCCTGAGAAGGGTGGCCTGTAGCTCTGACGGATGTCTTGGCAGCAGGCTGTGGGAGGTGCTCAGCGAAAACCAAGTGGGATGTGAGAGAGTGGGGTGTGGGGAAGGCAGGTTCCTAGTGGTCAGGTGAAAATGAGGAGTGGCTGTTTTGAAAGGTAGTAACTTCGGTTACTCAGAGCGCATCCATTACTCTACTGTTGGACATCGGCAAATTTTTTATGTATGCAGTTTTACATTCACATTTATCTAGTACAATGGAAGTACGAAGGGAAAAGAATGCTTAAATAGTACAGACAGAGCTAGTTTTCTTGTGTATAAACTTTTATTTTGGTGCTAGGGATGTGTAAACTTTTTAAACCCTTTATGTTTTACTCTTAAAACTATTGTTGTCTAACAGCATTTATATATCACAGTGTTTCCACGTCAAAACTGATGGCAAAGTTACATGTCCACAGGGAATGTAATTTTTTTCCTAATTGCTAATGCTGCAGTCAAAGCTGCTAATAATATCTTTAGAAAGGGTTGCAATCCCAGTGTCCTGGTATTTTTCCATTGGGTTTCTAAAAGAGAGGGCGGGAGAAAAAAGTGAGGGTGGGGACAGAGTGGGAGGAACCCCATTCTTTGGTCTTATGGTTTGAATTTTTGAGGGAGTAAGGGATTTGGGGTATGAACCATTATTAAGTGTTCCACCCACTTGAGGATACACCAGGAGTCTCTGTTCACTCCAGCTTGCAGAGTGATCCAGGCTCTCCATTGAGCTCTCCTGAAGCTTCTGGATTACAAGGCACTCTTCCAGCCCTAGGAAAGCATAGGCCAAGCCTGCCCCTCCCTGAGAAAGGCACTCTCCCCTTCTTGTCCCACTCCTGTAAATGGAGCGGCAGGGAGATTCTCTATTTTGAGGATTCTTGGTATTAAAAACATTCCTTCCGGCTGGGGGTTTAGCTCAAGTGGTAGAGCACTTGCCTAGCAAGTGGAAGGCCCTGAGTTGGATTCCCAGTACCCTGCTAAAACACTCCCTTCTGGCAGGAAACAACCAATTAGATGCCCCTGGCCTCCAGCCTTCCATCTCCTGCCCCAGATCTACTCGGTCAGTTTGAATAAGTAAGAATAAGCCCTCTCTTGACAGCTGATTAAGTCCTGTGGACTGGGTGCTCACACGCATTCGGTTTACAGAAGAAGGTGGGCAGAAGTCCCTCGGACTTTAGTGGTGGTGCCCTTTGGAACATGGTGGCATAACTGTGCTGTAGAGCAGTTCTGGGCCAGGCTGTCTCCCTGGCTGCTTGCTGGCTTCTGTGCTGGGTTCTGGGAAGCGAAGTGGAGCTCAAACCCTTCTTATGGCCAAAGTCTGTGCACTGGTTCAGGCTCGCGGCCTTTAGTTCAGCGTGGCCTTTAGTCTTCACAGTTCCTGGCACGAGTGGTCAGTGTCTCACCCATTTGATGTCGTTACTTTTTTGCTTGGCAGCACCCAGGCTCTTTTCTTCATCTTTGCAGCCTTGTAAGTGTCCATGACTCCCTAAAAGGTGTTCTGTTTGGGCCATCAGGTCCTGCCCATTCTCCTCACCTGTGCTGGACTTTCCTTAAGGTGTTTCATTCAACCTGCTCAAAGCCTGGCCACCTTTCTCACCTGCCAAATGCTGCTCATCCAGAGACCCAGTGTGGTCCTAGTCCATGTTACAGAGACCTCTCTGCTCACTCCAGCTTGCAGGGTTATCCTGTCTCTGCTGTTTATTTAGAACCAAATTGTCCACTGCTATACAGGACAGCTTTGGAGTCAGACTGCCTAAGTGTCCCCCTCCCCCAGCTGTGAGATTTGATCAAGCTGCAGGGCTTAATCTGTGAAATGGGGCTCTTAACACTATCTCACAGAGTCCTTTTGAGGATAAACAAGACAGTCTGTGGAAACCACTAAAAATCCTGCTGGGGCAAGTTCTGGATAAATGAAAGCTGAGATTTGTTTTGTGGGAAGTGGGATGGTAAAAGGAGTACAGGCTCTGGAATCATACAGGTCCTGGGTCTGAACTGGATTTTGATACTTTCACCTTTGTGGCTCTAGAGGGGGTTGGTTAATATCACCAAGGTTCAGTTTCCCTTGTATTAAAATAAGTATAAATCTTCAAACTGTTCTAAAAGAATTCAGTAGATAGGCATAGAGATATGTAGTAGGTGCTCAATAAATAGCTACAGTTGTCGTATAGATATTTAATTCATAATGTATAAAATAATTTGGAATGAGTAATTTACCTAATGGTCTGTAATTTGGATTAAAAATACAAAAGAATTTCAGCCCCTATTTGGCAATGATCCATTATGAAAAGCAGGCAGCTAAAATGCTCCACAGAAAGAGTATAGTAAGTTGGCTTACTGTACCTGGTCTTGTTTCAATTCTATTAATTGAATCTTTGACTGTCTCATCAATTGTTAAGCAAGTGTCTCACATAAATTGTTACCATTGGCTCTCGTTGCTGTAGGATAGAATTTTGGCAATTAGCAGGTGACCCCAACTCTTCAATAGGGAAGTGCCTTTGTTAATGGTGGGATCGTAATGAACCAGCACCCAAATTATAAATATTAGAAATATGTCTATTAATATAAAGATAATCAAAATTACGTACAGAAAAAGTGAAGCAAAGCTACTGATGAATTAAGGAATTGTCTTACATTGTTTGTTCTAGAGTTAAAGTGAAGGTAGGACTGTTACAATGTGAGTTAATTGTATACGTTTTTTTTAAGAAAAGAGCACATGTCCTTCCTCTCAGGTGGTCCTGTGTTTGGAAGGACCAGCCTGTGTTAACAGGATTGAGCAGAAAAAGAGGGTTCAAGTGGAAATCACCCTACTCTTTAACTTTGGACAGTGCTTTTCTCTTCTAAGAAGAAAATTCATAGAAGGGAAAAGAAATCTTGTAAGGAAAGGGCAAATCAATGAAAGTGACTTAATGTTTCTCTTTCTTTAAACTTCTGCATATTCTAGTTGTTTCAAATTATTCTACTGTTTGTAAAATATTCATGATAACATCTGTCTCATAAGGTTATTATGAAGATTAATAGGAACCATCATAGGGCTTACACTTAAAAGTAGACAGTCAGAAAATAAGTGCATGTAAGCCAGTTGAAACCAGGGCACCTGCAGCTATTATCAGATCACTAGGATGATATTTTTAAACAACATGTATTCCCTTTTTAATAGAATGACAAGCTTCTGACACCAGCCGAGCATTTTGGCTGATTGCTGAGAGGCTACCCAGCAATGATAAACTCTCTGTTTGTTTTTTCTGGAGAGATATTTCCAAACAATAGTCATTTGGGAGTTATAACAGGCATGAAAGTTACCACTGAAAAGGTGAATTTGACAAATGAATTATCATGGATCTGTTGATAAATTGAGTAAACTGGATGTAAATATTACTTTAGATGATAGAGTAATTGGGAGATAAACTACCTATAAATAGTTACTTAATTGCAACATTTCCTATCTGTTTCAATTTTTATGTATGTGGTTTTAAATTATTGGCTTTGAAGTGTTTAAAAAATAACTTTTAGGTTTTTATTTTGTATTTTTTCCTGAAGTGTTTAACTTGATATTTTAGCAAAAAGAACTAAAAACCCTCAATTTGACTTACATTAAAAGTTACTTAAGAAGTATTATTAACTATATATATTTTCAAAACAAGCAATATGTTTTGAGAATTTTCTTCTATATACATTATTTCTAAGTTTGTGCTTTTCTTTTTCCTATAGCAATATGAAACTTTGAGTACACTGTTAGAATTTTTCAATCGAAGTGATTAGATATTAAAGGGGACAAATATACTGAATTTACAAATGTATCTGGTTGGATTACTCACAATAGACCTGATTGATAAAAGTGATTTAGTATATGTTAAACCTCCAAAGCCCCTAATCTCCCAGGGAAATATTGCTTTGTAGAACAAAATCCAATGAGAGTTCTGGGATTCCAGAGTGAATTTGTGCATTCCTGAGGGGCATTTTTGCAAGGGAGGTTGTTGTGTTTTAAAGGTAGTTGATAAGAAACCTGCACCACCAACCACCATCATGCATTAGTCTATAGAAGGTATTTGGGTGTACATACTCCTGTACCACCCGGTACCACCATTTAGCCCAGGGAAGCTTCTGACCATTTGCAGCATACATTATAAATCAGGATGTCACTACCAGACAATCAGATTTGAGCATTCCGTGAACAAAGTAGCCTATATTCTCTAGGAATAGATCACTTCACTCTGTTTATGTCATCCTGTTGATATGCCTGCATTTACACAACCCAGGATAACACACTGTTTATTTATTCTAGGAGTAGGTAATTGATCTGTGTATTTACCTAATTTTGGGGTTAATTAACCAAAAGTTGAAATGGGTAATTTAGCAGGATTGCTTAAATACAGGAGGAAAATAAAATCATTCTTCTGACACTGAAAATTACTCCTATCCTTTGGGTTTGTGAAAGAATGATTTTGAGTCTTCTCCAAGTTGGGCTGGTATTGGCTGCTCTCTTTCAGAAAATTTCTTACTTGGCACGTAGTGCTTGGCCAGATACTTGGGGAAGCCTGGAGGATTTCCAACTGCCAGATTAGCCCCCTGGAGAGACCCTGGAAAATTGCAGGATATTGTCTTGAATGAATGAGCTTGCTTAAATCATATGTGCTTTCTAGTATCACTAGGGGATGTCACTGCCACTTGAGGACGTGGCAACCTGTGGTGCAAGTTTTGCACTCTGGTAGGCTACAGAAATCTTTCTTTTCTTTAGTCTTACAACTTTTTTTTTTGTTTGCAGAGATGAGTTTATAGATTTGGCAGCTAACAAATTAGTTTTCCAAAAAAGCTCAAATAAAGGTCTGAATGTAAGAATGAGGGCCCTAACTTGCTTATATGATTTAGTAATAAAAAACCACATTAAAAACATTAAATTTGGGGTTGGGGATTTTTAGCTCAAATGTTGGATCACTTGCTTAGCAAACACAAGGCCCTGAGTTCAACCCCCAGCACCCAAAAACAAAAACAAAACAAAAAACATTAAGTTTAAATTCTGGTAACATTCTGGTCTTTGACTTTTTTTTTCCATATGTAACTGTTACAGGTATTTCTCCAAAGTATAAATTCTTCCTAATCCTTTTCAGAAGTTCCTAGTATGTCCAATATATAGATACAGGAAAATTTTTTGTTGTTATTAGACATTTGGGAACTTTGCAGTTTCTTTTATTATAATGCTTGTGATGAAAACCTTCATACAGTACTACATAAATTTTCATCTAGTTCTCTGATTAGTTCCCTATGAAATACAAATAAAGGTACTAAGTTAAAGAGTAAACATTTTGAAAAAGTAAGACTAATGTTGTCAGATTACTTTCCACATTGATAATATCAAGATATGCTCTAGTCATCTGTATATGAAAGTGACCTTCTTCCTGCAGAATTCCAAACAAATATTTTTATATTATTATAATGAAAATGTTTCCCTATTTTATAACTTTGCATTCATGTGATTACTAATTATTTGAATAATTTATTTTTACCAAAAACTTTTGTTTAATGAAATACCTGAAGTTTGTAAAAAAAAAATTCATCTTCTGTTTCATGGGTATTACAGGATGTGACAGTGATCATTTTCTCTGTGGAAATGGGTACTGTATCCCTGCAAACTGGCGGTGTGATGGGACCAACGACTGTTTGGATGACACGGATGAAGCTGGCTGCCGTAAGTGAGGAGGATGGGGCTGAGCTCTGTTTTGAATGATGTAAATGCCTTGTTGTAATTTCAGCTCTAAGAAAGGGAAGCTGTGCTTTAGCAGTAGATCCAGGACTGGGCTCAAGTATTTTGAGATCTTTGTGGTTGAATAGAGAATCGAGCATCAGCTCCCTTTTGAGAGAGGGGTTTAGTTTACATAAATTCTGTTTTAGGACTGTGACCTTAATACGGAAATGAATTTGCAGTCTGTTTCCTGCCAGTAAGACTGACTTTCTGATTATTCATTGTGGAAATTTTGTGAATCAACAAGAACAGAAAATAAAGCTATCTGAAGTATTTGTAGTTCAAGGAGGAGTCTCCTTTTATTTATTTATTCATTTATTTGGTGCTAGGGATTGAACTCAGGGCCTTACACTTGCTAGGCAAGTGCTGTACCACTTAAGCTAAATCCCCAACCAGGGGTCTCCTTTTCTAAGAAGTCTATAGTATGATTTTTGTGAATTCCCATAAAGAAATCACAACAGTGGCTAGTGTGGTTCTATGTTTTTGTTTGTTTTTTAAATTCTAGTTTGATGAGTTCGATCCCCAGCACCAAAAAAAAAAAAAAAAAAATCGTAGTTTGAAAATATGATACTATAGGAAATCCACTTTCACATGTATTTCTTTGTATCATTCCCAGCAGTATTCTGAGGAAGGTTTTAAGTTAAGAAATTGAGGCTTAGAGCAGTCAAGTCCGTTGTTAAAGGTCTCCTACGTGGGGGTGCAGCCTGCATAGAACCCTGGCTGAATCGTTCATCTTTCCTAACATGCTGTAGACGAGGAGGCGTACGCCTCAGTGTGCTTCATGCAAACAGGGCTGCCATCCAAAAACCAGGGAAGCAGGTGAAAAATTAATTTTGGAGGCAGTGGTGCTGGGGATTGAGCTCGGGGCCTTGCGCCTGATAGGCAGGCCCACTGCTACCACTTGAGCCAAATCCCCAACCTGAAAAATTAATTTTGTTTGGAATTGATGGTCGTCCTGTGGTGCCCCAGAGCAGCTGGACCTCGGGTCCCGTTTGCATGCTAACGTGTTTGAGAACGGCAGGAATTGCAAGGAGCCTGTTCCGGTTCCACTCAGCGCTTCTCAAGCATTCCCACACTCGTGGGTCCCAAGGAGCTTGCTGGGGGGTAGGTTTCTGGCCTGCGTGTGCGCGGTGCGACCTGAGTCTGTGCGTGTACAGGCTTGCGGCTGGCGCCGACGCTTGTGGATGTGGCTCACTGTTATCAGTTGGCCTCTTCTTGTTTATTAGGTCCGTTCCTGTGGAACAGCGGGAACGGAAAGGCAAGACTGGTGTATTCTGGATAAAGGAATAAATGATTATGCCACCAGCTCTTCAGAGATTGCGATTATATTTGAATGTCCTCCAACAATAACGATAACAATAACACCAGTACCAATAAATAGCAGCTACCATTAGACGGTACTTTCATAACACCATTTATCATAATTTTAACAACAAGCCATAAATATAGACCCCATCTTATGATGAGTACACTAAGGCCCAGAACTTGTCAAAGATCCTCAAACAAGTAAATTGTAGAAACAGTAATTATTTAATTCTGAGTCTTCTTTTCCCAATCTTGTGGATTTTCCAACTCATCATGACACTTTGCTATTAGACATTTCAAATGATTTAACAAAAGCTCATGGTTAATTTTTACTTAAATTGAAAATTTAATTATTTCGTTTTATGTTTGTGCTTATGTAGGCTGGGTTATTTACATTCTCTGTGTTTATAGTGGCTTGAGTTAGCAGCTTATTTTGATGTCATTGCCAAGATTATCTAAAAGTGAACTTTGAGTAGATCTGTGGACTGTAGTGTGAGTTGATGACTATTTGCCTTTGTGTATATTGGCCAGGAGTTGATCTATACTCTTTTTTTGTTTTTCTTTTTGGTTTTTTGAGACTACATAGCCCAACCTGTCCTTGAACTCATGGCAATCTCCCTGTCTCAGCCTCCCGAGTGCTGGGATTACAGGCATGCACCACCATGCCCGATGACCTGTATTCTTTTGAAGTGAGTGTTGCTTGCTGGCATAATGAGGCAGATGTTTGCCATAATTAATTCTTTCTTGGTTTGTTTTAGCCCCTCGATCGTGCCGGGCAGGCTTTTTCCAGTGTCACAGTGGGGAATGCATCTCTCCTTTGTGGACGTGTGACCATGAGGAGGATTGCGACGATGGCTCAGATGAACAGAATTGCCGTAAGTATTAAGAGAGGAATCTTTTTTGATGTTTTGGATGCTTGATACCCTTCCCATCACAGACAGCTTATCCCAGTGGGATGATGATTTATAAATACTGAGCTTGAGCCTTCAGTGACTGGGGAATCTATGCCAACAGTCTCACTCAGAGGTTGATCACTTGAACGTGTGCATGTACTAGAGGTTTGTAAGCATCCCCCCGTGATGCCGAACTGGGACAGGTGTCCAGTCTTGAATTTGAATTCTGTTGTGCTCAAGAAAGAAACAAACTACTTCCTAACACATGTGGGTGGGGTGGCATTGGAAGAGTCCTTCTGTGCTTGTAGCACGCTCTGCCCTGTGTTAAAGTCTCTGTAACTGAGCAGAAGTGGGGCTGCTGTGTAGCTGCCCTAGCATGAGATGCACCAAAGCAGAAAATGGGAGCAGTGAGTAGAACTTGGTGACTCCTGCCTTCCCAGATCCTCTCCCGGGATAACCTACCTGACTGTTCTCATGATTTCACTCCCTGCTGTGGGCTGAGGGGAGCCAGATCTGTGCCTAGGACCCAGAGTTTCTGTCTTGTATGTGCAGCTGCTCATTGGATGTCTTCAGCCTGCTTCAAACACAAGATGTCTCAACTGAAACTAATCCCCCTACTGACTTTTCCTTCTATGTGCTTTATTTTTATCAAAATAAAATTTAACCCACTCTAAGGTATGAGGATAAAATGTGACAAAATCAATCTTAAACTATCAGAAAAATAGATTTCTAGCAGGGCATGGTGGCACATGCCTATAGCCCCAGTGCTTGGGAGGCTGAGACAGGAGGGTTACTGAGTTCAAGGCCAGCCTGGGCTACATTGTGAGACCCTGTCTCAAACAAACAAAACAACAATAAAAGATTTCTATAAGGAACATGAAAGATGTAATCAATTAGCATGGAAAGAATTTCACAGTCTACCCAGAAACTTGGAAGTTATTCTTGGTTTTTTCCTTCACTGTCCATACTTAGATACCAACTCCTGCCTAATTCACCTTACAAACCTTTCTGAAGCTTAGGTCTTCCTTACCAGTGCTGCTTCTGCTCACTGCCAGCATCCCTCGTCTGGTGGCCACGGTGGCTCTGGACTGGCCTCTCTGCCTCTCGTCTTCCTCCTCCTCAGCTGTCCCTGGTACACATGCTGGAAAGAGCCAACCAGACCCCTTTGCCAGACTCTCCATCACCTCCAAGAGAAAGTTCCAGCTCCTTAGCATGGCTTACATTGTCCTCCCAGATGTGGTTGGTGTTGGCAATGTCCGTCCCTTGTCATTCCTGCCTTGAATGTCCCGTGGGGCCCAGCAGTACTCTGGCTCTCCTGAGGTGCACCATGCCAGGCCTGGCCCTTCACCCCTGCACATGCTGCCTGGAAATTCCCTGCTGGACAGGCCTTCTCTCCTTCCCGCCTTGCTCACTGCTCACGGCCAGTGTCATCTCCACTTGGGAGCTGTCATCTCCACTTGGGAGCTGTCCCTGTCTGGGCTCCCATCCCAGAGTAAGTCAGGCCTCCCTCTGATGCAGCCTCTGTAATTCCTGTGTGCCTGTGATGTACTTTCTTGATTCTTTTCTTTCCTTCCTTCCCTCCCTCCTTCTTTCTTCTTTCTCTCTCTCTCCCTTTTCCTTGCCCTCTTTCTCTGTCTGTCTGTCTGTCTGTCTGTCTGTCTCTCTCTCTGTCTTTCTTTCAGACATGGTCTTGCTGTGAGTTCAGGCTGACCTTGAACTCACTATGTAGCCAGCCTGGCCTTGAACTCACGATGATCCTCCTGCCTCAGCCTCCCGAGTGGTTGGACTACAGGTGCATGCCACCATGCCTGGTCATAATTATTTTCTAATTATTTCATATGTCTCCCCAGAAAATGTGAGCCTTTTGGGATTGTGCCATATTCATGTTTACATTTCCTTTTTGGCGTGCTTTTTGGCACTGACTAGTAGATGTTTGTGCAGTGAATAAAGGAATCCCAGCTCTTTGGTTGGAGTTACATGTCATCTGTCCTTTCTCTACAATTGAATGAGCTTTTCATTAGTCCTTCATAAACCCTTTGAAATCTTAAGTACAAAGTCTAAAATTATTTGGGCTTAAGTTTAAAAGGAAAGCCATGGTCATTAACATAATCCTAGCACCTGATGTAGTTTATTTTCTTACTTTGTTTAGTACCACTTTTTTTTTGGAGGGGGTGCTGGGGATCGAATAGTACCACTTCTGATTTAACTTTTCTCAGAAATGAAAGAAAGTTCTTTAATTTTTTTTTTTCTCCTGATAGTGGGGGTTGAACCCAGGGTCATTGTGCTGAGCTATAGAATTTAAAAAAACTTTTGAGGTAGGGTCCCGTTAAATTACTCAGGCTGAGTTTGAACTTGCAATCCTCCTGATTTGGCTCCCAGGGTGATGGAATTACAGGCATGTGTCACCATCCCTGGTTGAAGTTTCTTTATGTTGAAATTGACAATATACTGAAATAAATCATATGGAAATTCATTCTTTTTAACCTTATGCAGATGAAACTATGGGCAGGATTCAGATGTTATAAGTGCCTTCTACAAGAATCTGTTTTGTCCTTGTTATTGGAGTACAGTTTAATCTATAGATACATAGTACAAGGAGAAAATATGAAATCGTACTATAAAATGTCAGAAATAGGCCAACTGGAAAAATGTGTTTGCTGTTCAAGAGCTACTTGAAACATTCATAATGAAACAAAATGACAAGAGTGATACAATCAATTAAGCATGGAACAGTTTTTAAAATATATCTTATTGTCACCTGGTAATCTTATGGTTGAATTGTCAAGTACATACTCTAAAGCTATCATCTTCTGTTTTGTCCTCTAGGGAGGTTTTTCTTATTAAGTTTCGATGATACATCTCTTAACAGATACCTATCCCCCGACCCTCAACCCCAAAACCAAGTTTTGCTGAACCTAAGTATCTTTATGGTATAAAATGGTAGGAAGCTCTGTAAAAATTCAAGAAAACATTTTTCTCCCATTAGAGGATTATATATTTAGGAGATCATGTTCCCCGGATTCGTCTTTTTTTTTTTAATGTGGACAGTTGAAAAAAATCACATAGTAAGATAGTGTCACCAAGTTGAGGTAATTCCTGCCTCTGATTTAGAGAAAACTCCCAGCATGCCTACGGCATCGATTCACTAGAATTTAGCTTTTTGCGCAGAGGCTAATTTGATAAACTGTTTTCAAATTAGCTTCTGCTTTCACCCAGGCTTATCAACATGGGATAAAATCAAGCTGGTTTAAGAATTTTTTTCTGTTAATAAAATTGACACATGGTCAATATACTACACTTGATCTTAGCCAAAAGGCTGAGAAGCAACCATGGTCAATATAGACAGTTTATAAAATAGAACTATAAAAAAATACTCCTATCATTTAGGAATAACCACTGTTTGCCCTGGCATATTTCCTGTTTAAACAGTTATTTCAGTGGGGTGAGGGTGCTTACCAGTCTTTGGTTAATACTGATATTTTTTTCATTCCTTCTTACCATATACCTTTTCAATGTGTATCATCTTCTCAGCACATTTGACAGTGTTACTGTCTACACCGGCAAGCTTGTGCGTCGATAGTGCTCTGTGGGCATTTTGATAAGCCACCTTTGCACTGCAGCTCAGCTTGGCGGTAGCTGTGTGCTCCACCTCTTCTCCCTGTGAACTTGGTTTCATATTTGCTCTGCTCGCTTTAGCTTTTCATACCCTCCTTCGTATTTGCTGGCGATCGGTAGATGAGTCTGTGTCAGGCGGCGACTGGAAGTGACCTGACATCTTCCTCTTCACAGCTGGGACGACGTGCTCCAGTGATCAGCTGACGTGTTCGGATGGCCAGTGTGTCCCGAGAGTGTACAGGTGTGACCACGTGCAAGACTGCGCCGACGGGAGTGACGAGAGAGACTGCCGTGAGTCTGCCTCAGTTTCCCTGTGTTTGCCTTCTCCCTTGTCCCTTCGGCACTGTGATCAATTGTTAGACTTGCTAGATGTGTTAGATCTGTAGGACAGAAGTGCCTACAATATGTCCCTTGTTGGCAGATTCTTGGCACATTCTTTGGTGGATTAGGGGTGATGTTCTGATAGGAGTCTATTTTTAATGGAACGTTCCTTCCTTTCATTCTAGCTTTGTCCTGCCTTAGCATCAAGTTTTTATATTTTTCGAAGTGAGAAACTTTTTAAAGAGAAGACAGTTTATTTAAAAGTGGTAAAAAAGGGGGAAGAGGGAGATGACAGATAGCTACTTGACGAGGAGGGAACATTCGAAAGTGAAATACTCCAGAAACTTTTAACATTAACATAGAATCCCAAAAGATAGATGGAGTACAAAATCCAGTTTAGTAAAGTTTAACTTTTATTACGTTGCTGTGGCAAGTTTTTAGGTAAATTTCTGACTCGTTTTTCTGTTTTTGTAGACTCACCATTTTCCAGACTACTTTGAAAAATGTTATATTTTAAAATGTTATATTTTAGAAATTGCTTTCCTGTTAAGTGCAGTGACCCCTGCCTGTAATGCTAGCATTCTTAAAGGCTGAGGCAGGAAGACTGTGATTTCGAGCCCAGTGCGGGCAACTTAGTGACTTAGTGAGATCCTGTTTCAAAAAGGTGAAGGGGGCTGCGGTGTGAGGATGCAGCTCAGTGTGAAGGTCCTGGGTTCAACCCTCAGTGCTGAAAAAATTAAGACAACCAAAATAAGGAAGTACAATCGTGTTGCATTATGTACTAAAAAAGAAGTAAAGAGTAATCTGCCTTTCTTGACGTTGTATAAAATGCAGAATACAATAAAATTGGAGTTAGCTATTATGTCAGTCTTATATGTAGTCCATTTAATTCTGTCTTTATTCTCGGAAATACCAGTCTTGGAGCTACCATTTGTGTATTTATCCAGAACGTCACTGAGTTTTTAATGTATATTTTTTCCTGATATTCCTGTTAGTATACTGCTGCTTTCATAAGTTTACTGTGTACTATACAGAGATATTTCCTTTTTTGTGCTTTTAAATTTGTTTCAAACTTCAAGTTAGCTGAGTGTGGTGGTGCATGCGTGTAATCCCAAGCACTTGGGAGGCTGAGGCAGGAGAATCACCATTGAGTTTGAGGCCAGCTTGAGCTACATAGTGAGTTCTAGTCCAGCCTAAATTACCCAGTGAGACTCTGTCTCAAAAACCTCCAAACCAAACCAAATAAAACTTTAAAAAGTTGTTCCAGCATTCCAATTACTGATGAACAGATTTTGTGTACCCTAGAAACTGATTAAAAGATGTATTGCCAGCTGGCTGAATATTTAAGTTTTAGTCTATTTTCATGGGCTACCTCCTCTGCTGTTTAATAATTTTTATTTAATTTTAGTTTTTTGCACCCTCCCTAAATTCCTTCAGTCAAGTGATATTTATTTATTTATTTATTTGAGACAGAATCTCAGTGTGTAGTTCAGGCTGTCCTTGAACTATGTAGCACTTTCTTGTCTCAAATTTGTGACAATTCTCCTTCCTGCCTCAGCCTCCTGAATTTTGGGATCACAGGTGTGTGCCACCACGCCTGGCTCTGGTGCAATTTTGTCCTGAAATCATTTGCATCCTAAATGTTCTATTTGGGAAGATTGTGGTTTCTCTAATTTGAGTTTCCCTTCACTTTGGAGTTTATGCAGACAATTGAGACTTAACACTGGCAGCCTCAGGGATGGCAGTGTGTCTGTCTGGATGCCATAACACAGCAAGTTTTTGTGGCAAGGATTCTTACTACTTCGTGAAGCAAACACTAGGTCCTTCTCTGAGGGAAATGAAAACATTTTGATAACTATGCTAAATCGTTTGGTTGTATTTTGTAAATCTCAGAACATTGAGTAAGTTCTACTTATTTTTAGATTCCTTAATGACAGAAGAGCAGGCATTCTTATGCTTTTGTATGAATAAAGAAACTGAAAACTTGGAAGGGTGTAGATTGATGTGCTCAAGATTGCATGGCGGCACTGGGTCTCAGCCGTCTCTGGTTCCAAGTCTGGTGACTGCTCTTCATGGAGAACTTTATTTACAGAGGGGGAAAGTACTACCTCATGCAAGTGTAGGGCACTAGAGGCTGTGCCACCAGCCAACAGACTGTGTCTTTATCCCTTATTTACAAGCAATAAAAAGGAGTGCTCTTTATTGCAAATGCAATGGGACTGAAGGAAGTGCTACTTTGGGGAAAATAAAAGGCAGCCGAAATAGACTGCTTGGATTTTTTCCATGTGCTCACCCCGCAGCCAAAGTCTCAAGCTGCTAGTACAGCTGCTCACAGCCCTGCCAAGGGACCTTCCGGACAGAGCTGGCAGGGTATAAATAGGCGAGTAGCTGTGATCAGAGCGAAAGGAAAGTAGTGAGCTTTCTAAAATAACTGGACAGCAGTTTGTGATCAAATTTTTAAAATTGATATATTTTAGTAGAAGTAATGGGTGCAAGCAGGATTCCTTAAGGGAAAATATCCAGATTTCATCTAGCGCCTGTTTTTGGAACAACATTAAGTCATGAATGCTTCAGAGCATATGGTGGTGTAAAGTGAATCTAACAGATAGAAGGGGTTCTGCAGCGAGGTATTCTTTCCTATTTCCCTCTTCCTTGTTATTGGCTTCTATGTTTTATTTATCGAGGAATAGTTAAAAAACCAGTCCGTGTGACAGCCGTCCCTCCCTAGGGGGGTTATGAAGACTATCAAGGGCAGGCAGAGGAGCCAGGATTTCAGCCTACATCTAAGCCATATGGGCATGCTTTCAGAATACTTCTCCTTAGCAATAAAAGTTTATAAAGTATTTGCCTGAAGGTTACTGAAGTATTATTTTACAAAGCTGCTGAAGGTTTTTATCATAGATAAACGCAGAATATATAGTGAATATATGAAAAAGCAGGCCGAATAGTGAATCTTTTTAGTTATCAGTCTTATCAACTATCAATTAATAGATAATCTCTCATTTTAACTACATCCATTTATTCCCCCCCCCGTTATTTTGAAGCAGTATTCAGAATCATATACTTTTCCCTGTAAATATCTTAGTGTTTATCTCTAGAGATAAGTATTAAAACATAATCACAATATTATTAAGACACCTGAAAATTAAGAGCTGTTCTTTAACATAGTTAGGTTTTTAGTCATTTAAAAAGTCCTCCAGTTGTCTTGCTATTTACTCAAGCCAATAAAATGTGCAATTTATAGGTTTTCATTATACTTTTTATCCCTTGCAATGTATTTGGTACAGAAAAAACAGGTCTCTTGTCCCAGAGTTTTCCAGTCTGGATTTTGGTCATTGCATGCTCTGATGTCCTTGAGATGTTCTTTTTTCCCCAGTATTTCCTTGAAATTAGCTAGATTAAGAGCAAGGGTCCTCGGTTTTGGCACTGATGACATTTGGTGCTGGATACTTCTGTACTGTGTGAGGCTGTCTTGTGCATCTTGTGCACAGTGGAGTGTCTAGTGCAGTCCTGGACTGTGCGCCCTAGAAGCCAAGAGTGCCTCTCAGCGGGGACAATTTAGAATGTCTGCTGCCACTGTTAAATGTCCTCTGGGAGTAAAATTACCCACTCTTCTGCTCCAGTTAAAAATGACTAATCTAGAGGCTTGAACAGATCATGGACTTTTTGAGGTGGGGGCTTCATTCAGGCAAAATGACTTTGTGTATAAGGATGCACATTTCCAGTAGGAGGCATACAATGCCTCTCACTCTCTCCTCTCTCTCTCTCTCTCTCTCTGATGTTAGCAGGCACTGATGATCACTGTGGAGATCCATTTAGTCATAGTGGTGCTTAGCTACTTTAACAGTCACTTTAGGCATGTAAGACTGAGATTTAACCAGAAAACATTACACTTCATTTTACTATTCCTGCATTTGTTATGCATAGTAGTCATTACTTGTGGACAAACTTAGAATCAGCCTGTGAATATGACTTGTTTCTCTATGTTTTAGAAATAAGATTGTTTACAGCAATGGGTCTTAATATAGGAGGCACCTAGAAACCATTTATAGATAGTAACGGGTGTTTGAAAAACTCTGTTGAACTAACCCCCACCCCCACCCTGCTCCCCAATATCTGAATGGACTAGGAAGCTTGATCCAGTAATTCATAGCCCTGCCTGTCAGACCAGACCGCTGGGTTGTGGTCCCTACCCTTTCAACCTTCTAAACCCAAGATATGGAGCTCTAAAACAGGGCACCTTGTGTCCATTCCAGGCATTCCTTTCCACAACAAAGGCTGGTGTGTAAGAGTCTTCCCAGGGAGGCAGGGTGTGGGGAGGGAAGAGAAAGGACAACATGAGGTGGAAGGTGAGGGGATTAAGGTCTTTGAGGAAAGACTATCTTTGAAATAAGTATGGAATGGTATGGTATGGCAGATTTTTTTTTTTTTTTTGGTATGGGAGATTTTTATTATATCTGTCCTTTTCACACACACACACACACACACACATATTTTTTTTTGTGCCAGGGATTGAACTCAGGGCCTTGTGCTTGTGAGGCAAACACTCTAACCACTGAGCTAAATCCCCAGTCTCACCTCTATTTTTGTATTATTAAAAGTACTTTTGGTTATTCGACAGCTTGAAATATTTCTAAGTATATATATTAAAAACTATGAAACAAGTAAAAGCTCATTTTTATCCTCTAAGTTATTTTGGTATTCAGTCTGTTCATCTATAAATTGGCCCTTGGCTGGGCATGGTGGCTCACACCTGTAATCCCAGCATTCAAGAGACTGAGGCAGGAGGATGGCTGCGAGTTCCAGGCCGACTGGCACTACAGAGTGAGTTCAAGGCCTATCTGAACTCCATAGTGAGACCCTGTCTCAAAAAACCAAAACATTAAAAAAAAAAAAAAAGAGGCCCCTGATATTAAATGGCTTGTCAATTAATTTTCTTTTTAAGGAGCAGATTCGAAACTGTAGTCCATTTTACTTCTAATGGGATTAGCATCAAGGAAAAACCACTCATGCAGAGTCTAAAATAAACATCAGAACAAAGCAGCAATTATGGGTCATCCAATTAATATATTGAAGTGACTCTCGGTTGCTCAAAAATAGTAGTCTTTTTTCAGTGAAGTCAAAAGATTATTTTGTTTTACTGAATGCCATATTAGAATGATTTTAATGTGAGTAAAACTATGGCTAATTATCGTTGCTTTGCAGCACTTCTCTTTTGTGACTTAGGAATGCCAAAGAAAGGGTAAAATCCTGGTACAATGAAGGCTTTCTTGCTGGTAATCAGTGGTATTTGGTCTGCCTGCAACTGGGACTGCTTTGTCCCTGAAGTTTTATTTCTATTGACTTTCTGTTCTATAGAATTTAAACATTTTCCTTTGCATGTCTGACTGCTGAAATTCCAGCAGTTGGAGGAGAGATGAAGAAGGGTAAAGTCACTCTGTGGACCCTAGAGCTTGCGAAGAACACTTTGTTCTCCAAACTCAGTCCGTATTTGGGCTGCCCGCCCGGTGAGCCGTGTGACCCTCCATGTCACAGCACAGATGCACCTTTTTGGCAATGTCAGAGATAAGATTCAGAGCCCTGAAACCTGCAGGAAAGAAAAATGTCTTTCCTTGAGTCTTTTTTATACAAGCACATTATATAAATATCTCCTGTCTTTAAAAAGACTCTCAGGTCCCTCTCTGCTGTGGCCTAATTGCTTTGGCTCCTTTTGCAAACAGGATACATAGACTTATCTTTAATAACTATTGCCATTTACTTTCTTCTCTCTAGAACCCATTGAACCTATTGGTCATCTCCATCAACCTCTGGAAAATATTTTTGTCAATGCCACAAATGACTGCCATTCTGTTAAGAATAATTTTATTTTATTTTATTTTATTTTATTTTATTTTGTGGTGCTGGGCCTGAAATCCAGGGCCTTGTGTACATGAGCACTCTATCAGCGAGCCATACCCACAGCCCAACCTTATGGGTCTCTTTCAGATAGTACTTTATTAGGGAGCTATGCCTCCCTGTTGATCTTGATTACCATTCACCCTCCTGTATTTTTGTACTTATTTTTCCTGTGCAACATTTACTTTCATTCCGGTCCCCACTACAAGCAGAATATAAATTTATGATAGCTGGGATTCTATCCCATAGTACCTAGCATACCTGTGATTGTTTTTTTTTTTTTTTTTTTTTTTTTTTTTTTTTTTTTTTTTTTTTTTTGGTGCTGGGGATTGAACGCGGGTCCTTGTGCTCGCAAGGCAGGCACTCACTGGGCTAAATCCCCAGCCCCCACCTGTGATTGTTTTTGAATGAAGTATTTTCAAAAGCTGTGGGAATTTCTATTTCACTTGAAATTATGTTTATTTCTTTCTTCCATTCTTAGCAAGTGTCTAGGAAGTCAGATTTCAATAACTACCTGTTGAACAGAGTTCTAACAGAAGAAGGCAGCATGGTGCAGAATAAATAACTGGTTCCTGGCACACTGGCATTTTTACTGGCAAATTTGAGGTGATTTACTGATGAGCTTCAAATGATCTTGGGCCGAGTCTTCCACAGGGGCTGAGCCATCCTTCTCTGGTGATTGGAAGGGGCTGCTCCTGGGGAGCTGCTCATCTCCCTCGCTCTCTGGCTGGACTTTGCCTGTTCGTTCTGTCCAGGCAAGGCGTTGGAATGAGCGGAAGATGAATGCCAGTGTCTGGCCTTGTCCACCCTCTGACGTAGAACCAGTGCCAGGAAATGTGGTAGATATCATAAACCTTTGCTACCCACAAGAAGGCATCATTTTTGCATTATTCTTTGGAGCGTTTAATGCACAGTTTCAAAATTTTGTTTTTAGTTTACCTCTGTATATTAAACCTTCTGTGAGGTTCTTATTTTTTGATTTTACAACTACAGTCTTTATCTTTTTTGCAGTTTCTGGTCATAGATTTGTGTATAGGGAGAAGGAGGGGTGACAGGTTCAGAATCCTTGGGGCAACCTCAGGAACATTTCTTCTCCTCCTTTGTCTTCCCCTTCTTTTCTTCCTTCCCCTACCACCTCCTCCTCTCTCTCTCTCTCTCTTTTTTTTTTTTTGTTTTTTGTTTTTTGATTTATTTGAGACAGGGTCTTGCTATGTAGTTCAGACTGGCCTTGAATACACTATGTCGCCCAGGCTGGCCTGGAACTCATGGTGATCCTCTTTGCTCAGCAGGCCTGCACCACCATGCCCGGCTTCCTCTCAGGCACATTTTAAAGCCTAAAATCAGGTCACCATGGATAAAGACTAATTTGCAATTTGGGCTTAAAACCCACTCATACAAAGGGGGAAGGCTAGGGAGAACTAGATAACATAATGTGCTTTCCTTTATTTATTTGTTTATTTGGTGTAGGCTTCCTAAGTGTTCAGGAAAAACCTGATGTTATTCCAGCTCTACTAGCCCTTTGGATAACCATATTTTCTTTCTCTTTCCAAGGTGCTGATTTTCATTTTATATTTCTGATCACATATATCAATATATTTTTTGAAAGCCACTTAAAATCATTTTTGGCAGATATACTTTTTTTTCGGTGTCAGGGATTGAACTCAGAGCCTTGTTCAATCCCTGACACAGGCAAGTGCTCTGCCACTGAGCTAAATGCCCAGCCCTTAAATCATTTTTGGAAGGAGGAGGAAACACTTCTGTTTCTGTCTTGCATATTACTTTGGTGCCAGTTCCTGATGACTGCCACTTCGGGGACTTGAAATGGACTGAGTTAGGGGTGGGTTATGGAGAGGTGGCCCAGCTACTTTACGTCTGCGCTTTGTCCTTGTCCTTCTTGAGGCTGTGTTTCCTAGCATACGGCTTCCTAGGGTTGGTAAATTATATCATTTTGGCATCTTTTATAGACTCTACCATAAATTTCAGAAACTTGGAGTTGGCCCCACTTCTCCAGGCTTCCTTCTCCTCCTCCTTTTCTTTTCATTTTATCTTTTACATATTTTTTATGCCCATTTCATTCAGTTTCATTTTTTCTTCTGTAATCGTTTGTTTCTTCCTATTGAATCTGAAGCCTGTAAGTGGTAGCCGTATCCATCACAGTGGTTAGGAGCATGAGTTGTAGAGCTGCGCTGTTTCTACCTGAATCCTAACTCCAGTTTACCAGTCATGACCTTTTCAAGTTCCTTAACCTCTTGGTACCTCAGGCTCCTCATCCATAAAATGGGAAAATCATGACTCCATCTCATGGGGTTGTTTTAGGTTCATATATATTGAGCATTTTGCCATGTTTTTTGGCACAATTTTCAAAATGTTATTTATGACAATGATGATTGCTTATTTAGCTTTGTGGCCAAACTAGTTTTCTTCCTAGAAAATCATTGCTTTGACTGAATTAGCCTGTCTGAGAGCCAGAGTAAGAAACACAGAGTAAAAGAGCTCCAGGACTTTCATGTTTGGGTTGCACTTGTATTGGCAATTTCTTGTTTCTTTTCAACATTGGGCTTAAGGTTTTAAATCTGTGTTTAAGATGCCTTACCTTTATATTACTTTGCCAAACCCATATTATTTTTGGCCATTTTGTCAAATTGTGAGAACAAAATTTATAGCCTTCTTGACAAGATAATAAAGAACAGTGCTCTGTGTTTGTATCCTATCTTGCTTTAGATGATTTCCATTCTGGGAAGTTTACAAGGTCCTTGAACTATTTCCCTACATCTTCTTTATTGATTATATAAAGAGAACTGTAGCATGAAACATTCTTTTTAGTGCTTGAGCCTTCATACTGAGCTACATCCCCATCCCTTTTTTCTTTGTTATTTTGAGGCAGGGTTTCACCTAGTTGTTAAGTTGCCCTGGCTGGGCTCGAACTTGTCACCCTCCTGTCTTGGCCTCCCAAAGTGCTGAGATTACAGATGTGTGCAGTCACTCCTAGCTTCACGAAAACTCCTTGCTGTGAGTAAGCCAAATGATTAATGGAGAAAACATTTAAAAAAATCTTCAAGTATCAATTTTGGTATGTATTTTGGGTGGCTCTCAATTTGGGGGGAACAAACTAGTTCACTTAGAACTTGGAGAAAATAAATAAGAGAGAAGCAAGATGTGGTACGTGGAAGGATGTTCTCACATTTTTGTGTCAGGTAAACTTCAAAGATCTGGAACTTGGTTAATATATACCCGTCGATCTTTCCGTTAAAACTGAATTCCAAAAGAAGAGTTTCTTTGGCATTCTTGTAGATCATTTCCTCTCTTATTATACTTTGCCTATTCTTAGAATGCTGCAGGACATTTCGGTCACTGGATGGATTTGTTCCGTAGGTGGGAATGTTAGATTCAGGCTTGTCAAACAAATAAAACTAAAAATAAGATTTTTTAGGATTTCTCCCAATGGGAAGCTCAAAGGGTTGTGACTTCTTGCTTCCTGGATGAGTTAACATCTTTAGCAAAGGAAGTTGGATCTGTTTCTTACTCTTTGCTTAGAGTAAACAGCTTTTTTTTTTTTTTTTTTTTTTTTTTTTCCTTGAGCACTTTGGATCAAACTCAAGACCGTGTGCTTGCTAGGCAATTACTTTACCACTGAGCTAAATCCCCAACCTCACAGGGTGCACTCTTTGGACCTGTCCCTCTGTGTGGCTCTCCATAGGGGGAAAAACATTTGGAACCAGATTTCTAAATGTTTCTGAATTCACCGGAGCCAGAGAGCTCTGTATAATCCCTCCAGTGGCCGTCCACCGTAGGTTATCTGTACACAGGGAAGAGCAGAGGGGTTGGGGGCGCCTCTCTTGATTGAGAGAGATTCATTATCAGCATGGATGGAGACAAGAAAGCTGTTCGTCCCTCATTCTGAGTGTCGAGCTACTGACCTCTGGCCATGGCAGTACCTTCCCTGACAACATCAAGCTGTCTGTGTTGTTGGGGGAATGAGCCACATCAGTAAACTTGCAGTCATGTAGGTGGACTCTATTTTAGTTCTTTCAGTTTTATGGCAGTGGCTCTTAAAAAGTGGGATGGAGAAAACAAGAGTCCTGTCCAGCATATTTATCCTAAATGCCTCATATCTCTGATAATCACCTTAAATGAGGTAGCCATAGTCCAAGTCCAAATAAATTCGCCTCCTGACAGGCACTTTATCTGTTGCAAAGAGCTGAGTTTTCTAAGATTTTTTTCTCCCTCCTGCTTGCTGCTGCTCTTAAAAGGCGAGATAACACACCAACTCCAGGAGCCGTCTGACACTCGGGGGGAGGAAGCACATGTTGGCCTCACCTGGCCTTTGGCACCCTTGAAGCAGAATTAGTAAACAGTTGTGTGACCCATTTGAAGGTGCATTGGCAAAGCATAACATATCAGTGATGAAAAGACAGCAGTTCCCTTAAGCACCGGCTGACTTTGGACTGTGAAAAAAAAAAAATTTCAGGAGAAATTTAAACTTTTAATCAGCTACTAAGAAATGCCTTCCTTTTCTTGCGGTTTGATCTTGTTTATTTATAACTCTAAAGTCTTACTTGGCTGGGCTTGGACTTAGGAGTGGAAGCTCTCAGAGAGGACAGTCTGTTCCTGGCATTCATTGCTCTTTGGCCTCCTTTGTCCTCTTCCCTCTTCTGCAGCATCTTCCATATTTCCTTCTGAGTGCACTGGCTCTTCTGAGCAGTATGCTGGCACTTGCGTTGCAGGACACATTGGAGTGAGAAGATGCTGTCATGGGTTAGAAGGGCTTTCTGACAACATATTGGCGCACAGCATTCTCTCTAAAGAAGCCGAGAGATTGGCAGATTCTGCCAACTCTTGGGCCCCAGATGACAAGACACAGCAGTACCATCAGCCCAGGAATATCTTTTCTCTTCCCCCAGGAACCACATGGAGAACACTCAGACTGGCATCCATGATGTGTCCCACACAGACCTGCCCTTCTCCTTGGTTTGTAACAGGAATCACCCTGACTCAGTAGCAGGCCCTTCCCTTGAGTGTATGATCGACTGAATTTGACTTACTGACACCTCACAGACTTGTTCTGAACTTCTGGAGATAAGATTTAGGTTTATTCACTTACTGTGCAAAAATGGGAAAAGATCATTGGGAGTCCATGGTTTTTCACATGTGACATGGAACAAGTTTAATGCGGTTTCAGCACAGAAGTTTGTGCAGTTTCTCCTTGAAAAGCTTTGGGACCACCCAAAGAACTGTCCGAATTAACTTTAAATGACTGTAAAACCTCAAATTGTGTTCTTAAATGCAAAGTTAGCATCAGTATGGGACTATGTTATTTGCTCTTTGGAATTTTAAGTAAGACAGGCTTTCTCCTTGTTTAGAAAGAAATCTGAAGATAATGAGAGAATTAATGGAAAAATGATCTTTAATGAAAAAGACAGACCAAGGAAAATAACATATTTGTGGGAAGAGGGGCTTTCAAAGATAATAAAAAGTAAACATTCGAAGTGTTTAATTGATTAGTTAATTTTAGTTTTTTTCTGAAGGGACTGGTTATGTAATTCAGGATGACCTTGAACTCACTATGTATCCCAAGCTGGCCTTGGATTCAGGGATCCTTCTGCCTCAGCCTCCTGCATGTTTGGAATTACAGGCATGTACCACCACGCAGGGCTGGAAAGTCTTAATCTAAAGTTTGTTTGCTATTTTCATTCTTTTTTTAAATAGACTATCCAATATGTGAGCAGCTAACTTGTGCCAATGGAGCCTGCTACAACACAAGTCAGAAGTGTGATTCGAAAGTGGATTGCAGGGACTCCTCTGATGAAGTCAACTGCAGTAAGTCCTGTGTGCGGAGGTGCAGTGGTATGTGAAGCCAGCTCGTACGGACTCAAGAGAGCCACTTCTATGTGTCTCTTCCCAAGCCCGTGTTCCGTGAATTCATACTGGTAGTTTGACATAAGCATGGGTAGGAGTGTTTATACCATGGACGTGGGCGGACAGTACGGGCCCTTTTGTTCCTGGAGAACTGATTGTGAAACATTTACCAGAACTGTTATCTAATAAGAATCTCTTTTAAACTTGAGAGCAGTGGCTATCATGGAATTAAAATTCTCTTTTTTTTCCCTTCTTAACTTTGTCTCCTAGCTGAGACCTGTATGCACGACGAATTTCAGTGTGGCACTGGAGAATGTGTCCCTCGCGCCTATCTCTGTGACCATGACCGTGATTGTCAAGATGGCAGTGATGAACATAATTGCAGTACGGTGATGTCCTTCTATTGGGTCATGTGGTTAGGAATATTTGTGTGTTTGTTTTTCCTTCCCCCCGCCACTTTTTTCAAGGAAAAAGTCACTATATTTGATGGAGATAGAGCTAAAAAGGTCCTGTTAGGACCACAGCTCTTGCCTTAGCCACATTTTAGGGTAGTCTCCTTTACTGTCCAAGGCTCTATGTTCTTTTTTGTTTTTTTTTGTTTTGTTTTGTTTTGTTTTGTTTTCTTTTTTTTTTGGTGCCGGGGATTGAACTCAGGGCCTTGTACTTGCTAGACAGGCACTCTAACCACTGAGCCAAATCCCCAGCCCCAAGGCTCTATGACAGGCAGTTTGTGTAATTTTCTTAGGCTACAGGGTACAGATGTATTATATCACAGAACTCTCAAATTACCCCTTGTTGTAGGAATGGTTCTGATAATTTTAATAGTTGAATGAGAGAAGAGATTGAAAGGGAAAGGAGTTTCCTACTAGCAACAGTTCTGTCTCTTCTCTTTTCTTTGAAATTGCTACCACATTAAAGTTGGAGGCTCAGGAAAACTCCAATGCCCAGCATAGAATGAGTGATTTTCTTTGTACCTGTTTTGATTGGTAGGCCCCCATGCTTCAAAGGTTTGAGTATTTCCAGTGTCACTCCAGTTTTCTAGGAGCTGTGCCTGATTTCTTTATGGAACCTGAGCTTATTTCAGTGACCGTATTAAAAAGAATGTGACATCATGGAATGGGTGACTCATTTGGTCCACGAAAGTAATTACAGTGCTTGTGGCAAAATAAGAGGACGTTGAGCATTTGTATGTCTCCTGTATCTTAATTCATTGACATTTTCTGTTCTGGATTAACCTGTGTCATAGCTTTATTTTTATTTATCTTGAGAAACAGATATACTGGCATCTGAGTTCATTTCCTAGACTCAAAGCTGCTGTTATTCCCTCCATCCAACTTTTTTTTTTCATTTTTGTCAAGCTACTTAAGGGATTAAATTGGCAGAGAAATTTTGGCTTCCAAGAACTCAATTTAGGTGGTGAGGTGAGACTTTGATTTTTTTTCTGAGTGATTTTCATCTCTGGAGTGCAGCTGTTCCTTTCTTCTAGACTATGAGACCTGCAGTGGTAACCAGTTCACCTGCCCCGGTGGTCACTGCATTCACCAGAACTGGGTTTGCGATGGACAGGATGACTGTCCAGACTTTGGAGATGAAGATGGATGTGGTAAGGATGGGAACAGTTTCGCAAAGTTTCTCCTGCTTTCCTCAGGAGTAGCCGGGGTTTATGAATGGGTTAAAGGAGATGACTAGCTTTCCCTGAAAACTGAACTCAGAGATAGCATCAGTTATAATCTATTCCTTCCCATCATTAAGGCAAAATAGGAAGGGCTTCCCTCCTCTTTCTTCATCCCACCCTGACTTTTTCCTTTCAAGACTGTCAATTCTACCTATGTAAAAGTTATAGTCTGGGGAAAGAGGGAAAAATGGGGTAAAATGTGATTTGTCTGGGACCTTATAATAGTTTAAAGTTTTATTTATTTATTTTTGTTAGTACATGTTTGCAGTACATAATAATTACATTCATTGTGGAAAGTTGGTACACGTGCATTACATATCTTAATCCGTTTTTCGTCCCTTTTCTTTCCTCTTCTTCCTCCTCCCTTTATCTCTTTGTCTTCTGTTTTACGAAAGATCTCTGTTTCCTACTATCTATTTTTTATTTTGCTCTTGAATTTTTTTTGATCTTATAGTCTTTTAAAATGACTTTGAACTGGGATAAAATTAAGTTTTGTTTTCTCGGGGTTTTTTGCCAGTTCAGATTTGCAAAGCAGTTGCTATCATCCTCCGGTGAAGGAGAGGCCATAGTGGGAACATGTTGGGTGGTGCTAGGGACGGGTGGGAGCAGGAGAGGCTGTTTTATCCAGGGAAATGTTTAAAGATAATTTGAGAATGAAGCTGAGTGTGTTGATGCACACGTGTAATCCTAGCACTCAGGGAGGCTGAGCTAGGAGGACTACAAGTTCAAGCCCAGCCTGGGCAGCATAGCAACTTAACAATACCCTGTCTCAAAAACTATGCTGAGATGTAGCTTAGTGTGGATCCAGGTTCATTCCCAGTACCAGGGGAAAAAAAAAGATTATTTGAGGAGGAAATCACTAGTGATATTTGTGTTTCACCCTGCTGCAGCAGTATTTCTAACAGTTACGTATTTCCTTTTTTTTTTGTTATGTATTTCTGACAGTTATGAAATTGCCAGCATCCGTACCATGCATCACATTTCCTGCACCCTTGCCATCTCAGATTTGATTAGGGTGATGCTTGTTCTAGAAATGTCCATTAGTTTTCTATTTTGGTGTTCCAGAAATTAGTATTTCTGTATTTGAGTTATGGCTTTTTAAAAATTTTTTTTTATTTTTTAACCAAGAACATGTATTGGTACATTGTACATATATTGATCACATTTATCATGCTTGTTTTGTACCTGTACATGGTGTCTCTTGGTTCTCCCCCCTCTTCCCCTCCCCCCTTCTGTTCCCTCCATCCCAATTTACAGCAGGTTTATTTACAATTCTCCATGA